>MU227446.1:2410319-2472903 GCA_018584345.1 Thuja plicata
TAGGGTTTAGGTCAGATCAGTTTGATTTGATGAATTGCCTATTTGATTTAGGACTTAGAATAATCAAGATTAGGGTTTCTTGATTAATTGCTGAGATTGGGGGTCTAGGGTTTATGTGACCATTTTTGGGTGATTACAGACCCTAGAACACCTGAAGGAGAAATGGGAAAAGTTGATGGCAGACATCAAGCAATCTCATAAGCACATTCTTGACAAGTTGTAAGTTATACATCTTTTTCATTAATTTCAATAAAGGGGGAAAATGTACATGTACATACATTTTAATGGGGAAAACATGTACATACATTGTATCTACATACCAATAGCATGCACATAGGAGGAGTAATTGTATAAGTAAAGAACTTGGTATATATATACTGTACATTTCAATTTTTTATACTAATACCAAAGGGGGAGATTGATAATCCTTAAAGGATCATAAGTAGTCATTAGTATACAAACAAACATTTTTTGTCAGTTGGTCAGCATTCACCGAGTAATAGCATTGACCGAGTAACAAAATTCACCGAGTGACTATGATCACTGAGTGCATTGTTCATCGAGCACAGTGGTCACCAACACATTTTGTACACGAAGCATTATATCAACCGAGAAAAGACATAACCGAACATCAGTCTACAAAGACATAATCGCGCAAAGACATCACCGAGCACGAGTCTCACTGAGAGACAATTTTAACACCAAGAAAAGAAGATCTCAAACTACATGTCAGCTAAAGAACTTTAGTCTTTAAAATAGATTTTATCTTAGCTGTACAACCCTTTCTTGAGGATCAAGAAAATCTTAAATGATGGATTTAATTAGTTTAACTGATTGTATCAATGCAAACTAGGAGATCGAGTTCAAGTTGTAAACCTTTGATCTTAGAGTTATTCAAGAAAAGTGTGAAACCTAATTAGGTCAAAACATTGTATATATAGATGTATAATCAATCAATAACATGATGATTGTAGCCGCACAAGGACATCTATGGATCAGAAAAAGGTTTTCATGCAGAAGAATAGATAAAGAAGAATTCAGTTATGAAGAACTACATTCAAGGCTACCGAGCAGAACAAAGGTATTATCCATCACAATAGGTGATACATATATTTTGTGAATTTAATGGATATGTAATCATAAAGTCAAGATTGCAAGCTATCAGGTCATCTATATTTTTGTCTACTCTCTAACAATTATAGCAAACAAAAACAATCCTTCAAGAAGGTGGACTTAATAGTCTTATTGTAAATCTCTTAACCGAGTGCACACATACATTGTGTTACTGAAATATCTTAACCGAGTAGACTTAACAAGTCTAACATGTTACTCCTAACAGGGTAAGATCATCAGAAGTGATCACAACTTGTAGCCCTAATAGACACCTTCCATTATGTAGATAGTGAAGCTTTGTGGGTTTCATCCCCACTACAGTTTTTACATTCTAACAAGGTTTTCTGCATTGCCAAATACTTGTGTCATGAGTATATGAGTTTCATGAATGTTTCAATGTTTTTTTACATGCATTTAAATCTATGATATGATATTGCATGCATGAAGTAGGAAAGCAATAATGGCCAGTTATACAAGAAATGATTACTAAGGTTTAAATTGATTAAAGTTTTTAAGGGTAATAATTCACCCCTCCTCTCTCAGTACACACCCTTCCATTATTCCAACATAGCTCATGCTTAATAAAAATTTTTTTTTTTAATAATTATTAAAATAATTATTTTCATATTGCTTTCCATTACCATATCTAGAGTTGATAAAAATTTGTAGAATCACTCGCCACTCCAAAAGAAGAATAGTAGATAGAAAGATAGAAACAAAGATACACAAATAAGAGAGAATTATATTCTACAAAAAAATCATTAAAAGTTATCCATTACAAAATCTCCAAGATAAAAATCCAAAACTAGTTTTGGGCTAAAAGCACTCATTAGTTGGATTGATTAAAACATTAAGAGAGAGATATGAGAGAAATGAAATTGTATGATGTTGAAATGAGAGGTGGGGAGGGGATTAAATACCCACACCTCTACCCATCACCCTTAACACTCAACCTCTACGCAAGGTGGGTGGGAGGGGAATGGGTAAAGTTGAAACCCTTTGGGGTGTGGTCCCCTTAGGTGGCCACATTTCATGTAAGTGGCATGACCCACCTAAGTGGTTCATACTGTAGAGGTGGTGTGGAAATGGTGGTACTAACCCATATGGGCCCCCAACATAGATATAAAATATAACATATATGAAATAAGGTGGGGGAAATGATTGATCTAAAGAAGACCAATAGGCCTTAGTGGATCAATTCATGCTGAGACTGGTAGTACAACCTACTCCAAAGAAGAAAGGAACCAAAATTTCTCAAATTCTGACATTGGATCCTTAGAAGAGGGATGTCTCACAATGCAGGGACTTCTTGGAATAGCTGATGAAGTATAGGGTTTAGAGCTGCCCCAAAGTTTAAAGCTTTGGCTGGTGGGCTATAGTCAATATTAAGAATGATGGGCTTCGGCTTATGAATCTTAGAAAAAAAGGTAGAAGGCACAAGCTTTGATGGAAGAAACAAGGTTCTTAATAAAACTAGAAAGAAGATTCATAAAGAACTTGAGCTTCTTAATGACGAATGTAAGTTTAATCCAAATGATTTTTTAGGGAACACTATCTACTCAAAAATATACAAGGGAAATAGAAATTTATCAGAGTCCTTCGTATCTATACCAGGCGAAATCAAGTACTACAAGACAGCTTCTTATCATCCAATTTGAAGATCATAGAGTGATCACCCCTAAGGTCATTAAGAATTTTGAGAAGTCTAACAAGAAGAGGGGGATGTAGAGAGAAGGAACAAGAAGAAATATGAGTGTTAAAATTAGCTTCTTCCTTTATAATGATCTCATATAGCTAAAGATTAGGCTTATTAGGATTCCAAAAAGGATTCTTCTAGCAAAAATGATGAGGAAACACTTGACTAGAAAGATGAGAGATGTAGGGAGGAGGAAGACCAACAGAATATTTGGGCCCAAAGAAAACACAAATCCATAAGAGTCTATAAAAAGATCTAAATTCCTTTTTCATGTCCTTGATAGACATAGGAGGAGGACGTGAAACAAACTTGATTATGACCCCAAGAATTTTTCATTTTTCACAATAAATATGCCCAAGAAGAGCGTTTGTGAAGTTACACATTGGAGATGCAGTTATCAGCTTTAAGAACACTCTTTTTGAAGAAGCATCAAGTCATAGAAGCATTATAAATAGTGGGACCTAAACAATTCAGGAAAGAGTGAACCCTCAACTTAAACCCCTTCTTTGATTATTTCCATTGTTATGTCTAGAGGATTTTTTGTTCTAGCCTCTGTTCTAACCTTAGGTATGATATTTATTCTTACCATTTTTGTTCAATCCTCTTCTTCTTCCTCTAGAAGGAGTTGAATGTCCTATGAATTGGGCATTTGATTTTTCCTATCAGGGGACAGACTTTGGACTTGATTGTAATTGATCAGAGTTATTTAAGGTGGTATTCATAATGACTATTGGTGCCCTAGTTTTTGAATAAAAAGGAAAAAAAAGGAACAAAAAACTTCTTCTTCTTCTTCTTACTCTTTTTCTGAACCTTAATGACCATGTTAGAGGGGATGGTTTTGGCAAGAAGGGATCTCAAATCATTAAGCTCCTTAGAAAGGTTGCTACGCCTCTAATTAACTTTCACATTGACCAACTATTTTATAGTGGGACTGAGAAAAAGTTTTTAATCATCTTCCATTGTAACATCTCAATATTATTATTGATTAGAGTTGGTGTGATCCTTTGCTACCTTATTGATGTCCCAATTAATAGTGAACTAATTATAGAGAGAGTGAAACCCCTTACGAGTTTCAAAAGATATGGTATAGAAACCCAAAAGAGGAAGGTTTTAGAGAGAGACACAAGTACTTTAAAGAGTTGTCTCAAAATCCTTCATGGCTTGAGTGATATTAGAATCATGATTAGAGGAGGCCTTAGAGATAGCCTCAATATAGGCACCCAATAAGTGCTTGTTGGATACAACCTAAATAGACTCCAAATTTGAGGATATTAAAGCATTACCTTTGGATCATTGATGGATATCTTCAACAACTTCACTTGTAGGTTCTTTGGAAGAGTGCTAGAAGATTGAAAATATTTGAGTTTGTTGTGGTAGTATTTGGAATGTTTAGTAGTCATGTAGATCCATATGAAGAAAACCAAATAGTCTTTCAACAAACTTATGAAATTCAAAAGAAATATCAAGAACTTGATCCTTACTATGAAGAAAATATATCCAAAATTTCCTTGAAAAGTCAACAAAAGTAACTCCATACCTTGATCCTTGGATGAAAGTATTCTTCATGGGTTGCAAAAGGTCACTATGAGTAAGCTGCAACTTATTTTTTTCCCTCCATGATTTACCATGTGTAAAAGATGCCCTATGCATTTTAGCACTCATGTATCATTTGAATGCAATTTTTATAAGGAACAATGCAAGAAATTTGTCTATCCTATTAGATTTTTACATGTCAATATTATATTCTTAGAATTTATATGACCAAGAATTTCATACAAAATATTTAAATAAATGGTAGTGAGTAAAGAATATTTCAACTGAGAAAACTCATAAACTTGAACAAGATATCATTATCCAACATAGAATTAGTAATAACGATACTTTTCTTTAGATCAATGACATAACACATATCCTTAGAGAATTCAATTTTATAATCTTGTCAAAGATTAGAAATGGAAATAAAGTATTTATTTCAATTATCTATAAAAACAAAACATGCAATTTACCATTAGGCACATTTACATCTGTAATCGCTTCTACTTTACAACTAATATTATTATTGAGTTGGAGAGGAACATTATAAATATTAGGTTTCATGTGATCAAATACCTCTCTACATGAAGTAAAATGTGATGCAACCAAATTCACTACAACCAATTCACCATTAACAATTAGAAAATCATATTAAAAAAACAACAAACACAGAGAACTCAAGAAATGGGATTAATTATTTTCTTTCATTATTCTTCCTCCAACCTCCTCACAATTGAAAAAAATGAATCCTTATATCTCCTCTATAATTCTCTCAAAAATCTACCTTAATACAAACTTACTATTTTCCAATTATCAACTTTCTAAACTAATTAAATACAACTTGAGAATATCTCAAGAAATCACTAATAACTCAAAATAACTTTCTAATCTCCAATAAGAATATTGAAAGAAATCGTTTATATCTCAAAATATTACTAAAATCTCAAAATTTGATAATTTATCTTGAGAAAATCTAAAGAAATTAAAATCTCAGTAACTTTAAAAAAACTTGAAAAAGCCACTAAAAGCTCCTGCATCATTCTCTTCTAGTTGAAAAGTACACAACTCCTGCAAGTTTCTATTTTCAAACACATGCCTCTTGTCTACATCTAATCCTTCCTATTGTACGAGATATATGTTGGTTTGATTTTGTAAAGTAAAAACTATTTTCTTGTCCAAAATTTGTGCAATCATGTCCTTTGTTCTTCTTGAAATTCATTGTTTATAATCTACTTCTTTCTCACACTTCACATCTTTTACCACTAAATTTATTTCCACCTCTTATCCTATTTTCATTTTATCTTGAAACAATTTAGGAAAAAGAATATTTACCTCAGTTTCCTTTATTCATACAACATACTCATCCCCATTCTCATTTTTACTTTTATTTTCTACAACTCTAATAGCCTCCATAAGATATTCAACTGGATCTATTGGTACTTTTATTTCTTCAGTTCCTTCTCTTTGCATCATAAATGTATAATGAAAACTTATTCCTTTCATCTCTTTGATAGGTTCCCTTCTAGATAAAACATTTCCATATTTTTCTTCTTCCTTAAGAGGTAATTAAATTACTTTAGAAACCATACTTCCAAAAAGTGTATGTATGCTTCTCTCCATCATACATTACCTTTCTATCATACTGTTAAGGTCTTCCCAACAAAACATAGCATGCATCCATTGAAATGTCATAACACCATAATTTATCCTTATATGTATTTCCTATGGAGAACTTGATTAAGCATCTCTTATCTAAGTGACTTCATTTCCATTTTTAAACCATGCAATATGATAAGGGTGGGGATTTTTTAAAAATGACAATTTCAATTTTTCTATCATTTCTCTAGAAACCATATTTTCAAAACTACCACGATCAATAATAACTTGACATGTCTTTCCTCCTTTAAAATATATTAGTTTGAAGCCATGAGTTATCAAAGCCTTTAGTCTATACTTTATCATTCTATGGGATTACCATTGTTCTTCTCATCATGAATTTTTATCCTACATTTGGTAGAACCCAAGATCCAATTCCTTTGTCTGCATTCTCATCTTGAACCAGTTTTATCTCAGGTGATCATCCTTGAGATCTTTCTTGCATGTTATAATTTGAGCATTCAAAGTCCCCGTGGCCTTCTTCTCCACAACTAAAACAAACAAAAGGCTTTCACAGGCTTTCCAATCATCTACCACCTTTATAAGATATGCCTCTCTAAAACCCTTTTCCTGGTTTTTGAGTTTTCATGTCATGTTGGGTATCATTTAATTTATCCACTTGTTGAGATAATTTTCCTTTATTATAATTTAAATCACCTTGCAATAGATATTTAGATACTCTTTTCCCTATGTTCCTTTGAAAATATTGTCTTCTTTTTTTCTCTACCTTCAGAGCCAACTAGTAGGCCTCTTCCACACTGCTAACTCGAGGCATATTGAATTCATCCTGAATAGAAAATTTTAAAGAGTTTACATACCTAGAAACCATATTCTCATCAATTTCTTGATGCTCTATATATATTGGAAACTTATAAAACTTTTTTGTATAATCTTGTACTATAGATTGATTCTGTTTCAAATTTTGAAACCTTTGAAAAAGGTTTTATGCATAGTCTATGAGAAAAAATTTCTCTCAACTTCTTTTCCATATTTTTCCAAGTTCTTATCTTATCCTTTCCTTGGTGATATATGTTGGAATTATATTGAGATGATGTATTGAGAGGGGAGGGGTGAATCAGTACCTCTAAAACTTTTCTTGGTTAGCACATTAACCCTTAATCATCAGTTTGTAAATTATCTTATCTAACTGTTCATCTTTCTTTATGTATATGCAATCATATCATAACTTATTTTTGTATGTAATCATAACAAGAACATTCATGAAAATAGATAACACATGACACAAGATATGATATCACAGAAAACTCCTGTTAGGAAGTAAAAACTACGGTGGGGATTGTTACGCACAAGAATTCACTATCTATAGATAAGAAGGGGCCAGTTAAGGCTTACAATTGGTCACTTCTGATGACTTACCCTGTTAGGAGTATTACAGTGGAGACTTGTTAAGATCTACTTCGTTTGAATCTTTAGCAACACTGTTAAGTGTGCACTCTGTTAAGAGATTTAGAAAGAATGGTTAAGTCTACCTTCTACAAAAGGATTTTAGATGTGATGCACTTGTTAGAATGCAACTACATAAGTCTTTGATCTGATGATATATGCAATCTTTAATTGCTGATAAAAAATCCTATTAAGCTTCATACATATAAGTAAGCATCCTTCCATGATTGAATAATACCTTTATCTGCTCATCGGTAGCCTATGTGTGTTCTTGACAACTGATGTGTTCTGTTTCTGACATTTGCATGAATTCTACCTTCTTCTCCTTAGACACTCTGCATGGCTATCAACAACAATGAATTCGTGTACTCACAATTGAGTTTGAACATCTATTTATACTAACTAAGGCTCAATTCTTGATTTAGGCATCGCAAGTTAACTCTAGATCCAAAGTTTACAACTTGACCTTGATCTTTAGTTAGATATGTTTTAGATCTGTTAGGATGCTTTAAAACATTTACATAAAGCTTGCTTGACCCTCAAGTTATGGTTTAAAACAAATAAAAACTCTATAAATATAATTACATTGCTTTATCCGTCGTGTAAAAATTAGATCCACAATTTGTAGTTTCTTTAACTAACTATCGGTTCTAACAGTCGATTTTCTTGGTCGTCGGTGTTCCTTTCTTGAACTTGTCATCGGGTATGCCTTTTCTGTTCCTGTCAGGTTAGTTCTCAAAACTGTCATCGGTGATTCTTGTGGTCGCTGGTGATGCTTGTCGATTCTATACTTAGCATTTTTCTTGTGACCTTTGTATTGTCAGGTATGCTCGTTGTTCACCGGTAATGCTTGAAGTCTGTCGGTGATGCTTGTAGTCTGGCGGTAATTCTTTAGTCTGCCGGTGATCTCTATCAATGTTTTTCACTAAGTGTACTAATGGAAAAATAATGTCATCAATATATTTCTTAAATTAAATTATCCCACAAGATCGTTGCATGACCCTTCAACTTGGTGCATGAAAATTTAACTTGACTTTCCTCTGTCATAGGCTCCCACCCAAAGAATTTCTCCATAATATTTAACCAGTCTATCAACTCCTCTAGTTTGAGACTACTTGCGTAATCAGAAACATCAATTTTAATTCCATATTTTTCATTTCTCCCTTCCAATGCTCTAATTATCCTTTCTTTAAAGGTTGGGTGCTCTAACTATTCTTCCTCATCATAATCTGCATGTTGATCTAGGCCTCTCTATCTTGTTTCTTCATCAAAATTATTTCCCCTTATTCTTTGACTTGCTATCATTTTTGCAAGCCCTGCTACTTTTCTCTCTAAATTTTTCACATCTCTATGAATCTGGATACTACCCCATCTTCCTCTTCCTCTCCCAGCCATCTTCCATCTCTGAAATTAGATAATGTAGCCAAATTCACTCAACTAATTTTCCATTAACATTTATAAAATAAATTTTTTAAAAACCAAATACAAAGAACTCAAGAAATGGGATGAATTATTTTCTTTCATTATACTTCCTACAACCTCCTTACAATTGAAAAAAAAAAGTGAATCTGTATATCTCCTCTAGAATTCCCTCAAAAATCCACCTTTATACAAACTTACTATTTACTAATTATCAACCTTCTAAAACAATCACATGCAACTTGAGAAATCTCAAGAAATTACTAATAACTCAAAAACACTTTCTAATCTCCCATAAGAATATCTAAAGAAATTTTAAAATCTCAAAAAAGCACTAAAATCTCAAAAAGCCACTAAATCTCAAAACTTGCTAATTTATTCTAAGAACATCTAAAGAAATTTTTTAAATCTCAAGAACTTAAAAAAAGCTAATAAAAGCTAATAAAAGCTCCTACATCAATATGTTTACAAGCACCTGAGTCAATAACTCATTCAAGATGTTTGGAAATATCGTAAGTACAAGATAATGCATGACAAGATCGATTTTCACGCTTATTAAATTTTGTAGGATTGGATTTATGTTATTGATTATTTTGATTTTAGTGAGTTCGATATTTCTCTTTTTTCTTCTTAAAACAATAATTATTCCCTTTTTTCTTCTTAAAACAATAATTATTCCAATGACCATCTTTGTTACGATATGAACAATGAGACCTCTTAGATTTTTTTTTTAGTATCATTACCATTATTTTGATAAGATTTGAAATTATATTGATGTTTAAAATTAGAAGAATAATTATGAAACTTGGAATTATGATTATGATTTTTAGACATAAAAGCATGTTCATTTCTTTTAAGAGTACTAAACTAAAGTAATTTTACTTCCTCTTGACACATCAAATTATGAAATATATCATAAGTAAGTTGACTAGTTAATTAAGGAATAATAAGTTGAGCATGAGTATTTGTAATGGACTGAGCTAAAATTTCCTAGGAGGGGTTTTTTAAAGAATGATATGAATGAAACAAAGATCTACAATTTGAACCCCTAGACCATTTAACTGACTATTGAGAAATTCATTTTTTTTATTGAAACTTATCCATTTTTTATAATTAGTATACCTGAGGTCTCTGAAATGATCCTAAAGTTAAATTTTCCTTGATTCATTGGAGCTTTCATAAGTTGATTTTAGAATTTTGCATGCTTCATAGGCTTTTGTGAAATTCCTAATGAGAACATATAGCTCAAGAACCATTGAAATGCTAATTTCCCCTCAAGGATTCTTCATTTTGAGATTTTAATATTTCTTGTTCAACGAAGGTAGTAATGGTATTCAGATTAAATGTTGAATCTAGATTGCAACATCTAAAAGTGATCAGAGTGAAAGATAAAAGAGATGCATGTTTTCCATGAGTGATAATTAGATCTATTGAGTTTAATTTTAGAAATCAAAGTATATTTAATTGGAAGAATTAGGGTTAGAAAAAAATGCTCCCTTGCTTAAATGAGTTCAATTGTTTTTAGAAAAACTTGAGCTAATACACTCTTTTTTATTAAAAACTTACTAATGAGTTACAAAATTTTGGAATTAAATGATAGAAAATGTGTATTATTTAGTAAAATATTTTAGTTTAATTTTTTAATAAATAAAAAATTGAATAAAATGCTAGGATTAAGGAGCACTGAGAGGGGGGGGGGTGAATCAGTGTAACAGTATTATTAAATTTCTTCTTCTGAAACTATAGCTTTATACAGAAGATAAATGCAAGTAAACGAAACAAGATACACAACATGAACACCATAAAACCACAAATTTTATCGAGGAAAATTGAGTTAAGTGAAAACCCTGGTGGGGATGATACCCACAAATATCTCACTACCGCAATAATAAGTGCTCTTTTAAAGGCATACGTACAATGAGGGGAATGCATTTTAATTTAGGCTTACAGCCTAGAACACATTACTCATTTACACAACCAAAACTTCAAGGCTTACAACCAATTACATAATAAAAAATAGACTTACAGTCCTATGTCAAATTGACTGGTAGCATCAATAATGCCTATACAGTTCTAATGAAGTATTGTACTTTTTCTATGCTTACTGTACTCACATCACTATCTTCTTCTAATCATAATCATAATCTCTCTCTCCATCGTAATCAAAACTCAATTTTAAATATAAGATCATACATTTAAAACTCAAACTTTGTTGCCCCAAACAAGAGAAACAAAACGTGTAGTGATCTTTACCAAAACATGATTAAAACATAAGATTAAATATTTCTAACCAAACCAATTATCCTCTGATGTCATATATCATAAACAATTACCAAATCGATAACCTAAAGTGATTTGTCAAGTGTACCAACTCGATTTCTCCAAACTGTCACATTCTTTCCAAAACATTGGTGAACCCGATATTCCTTAGTGAATATCTCATCCATATGATAACTTCATAATATCCAATGATCAGATTAGACATAATAGTATGTATACATTCATGTCCTATGATCGCATACTCTAACTCTCAAAAACATTTCCAAACCATACAAATCTATCTGACTAGTCTGTATCCTAGTTCCTGTACTTAGACAAATGTATTCATCAAATCCTTTGGTAAACTATCTTGTCTGCTATATGGCCAAGAGTAATGACATTAGTTTTCATCAATGAAAACATCCCATGCATCATAGAGTGACTCTTTCCAACAATCTCTCCCTTTGGCATTGATGGCAACACTTAGTCGAAAATGACTAAGTGTCCATTCCAAAATTGCCAAGTCTCAAAATCCTCAAAACTAAACTCGTAAACCGAACTCCCCTTAATAATATGCATCATTTTTTGTATATTTCTTCTCCCCCTTTGAAATAAATGGAAAAGGAAGGGAAAAAAAGATAATCATCTCTACAAAAATCCTATACCGTTTGCATGAATATATACAAATTTACTTACAAAAGGTTATAAACATATGAAAAACTATACTTCAAAGTTGTCCAATCTACATTCCATGACTTCCTCAGAATTTCTAAAATATGCATCTTTCCACATATCAAGTAAGTTGATTCCTTATCATGTATAATGTCTAGTGTGGAGGGTGCCTTATATGCTTCTCCTACAACCTCTATACTTCTTTATAGAATGTCCAACTTAGGAATTATCAGATTCCTCAAGTTGGAGAATCCTCCCAGCATTCTCTACCTTTCCACTTCCAGTATTTTGATCTTTTCTTTTATCTTGATCACCTCCTTCATGTGAGTAGATGCAAAATTATTTGATGAATCAAAGGCTCTTTCCTTAACTGCTAGTAGTTTTTCATTTTCTTCCAATAGTTTATCAATATTTGATACATGGTTGAAAGGATTTATACATTTTTTTAATATTATACTCCCTTCCTTGATAGATCTTTTTATTTCATCAATTCCAGTGTTCAAGTATTTCTTATCTTTGTCTATCAAAAATCATAAATAATGAAATCTTTTATTTACAAATTCTTTATGTGTTTTGACTTTTGTTTCTTTCTCCAAGGATTCAAAATGTGTCAAAATTGTTCAAATATTATTCTAATTGATCAAATGTAGACTTAACTTGATTGATCTATACATGAGCTAAGGTTCCTGTGAGTGTATCAACTACTTTGGATAGCAATTTATCTTCCTTCTCCTTCTTTCTCATAGATTTTTCTAGTGGCTTAACTTGAGCTAATATAGTTATCTTCCTTAACTCATCATATTCCATGCTCTCAAGATCTATAGAAATTTGTAAACAAAGTGTTTCCAGTGATTCATGTGAATTTATTGTTAATAATTCTTTAGGTTTTCTAGGAGATGAATTGATTTTTATCTTATCATGCTTTGTTTCCTCAAGTTTCTCAGTGATCTCAACTGTTCTATCACACTTCTCGTTTGTTTTTTTCTCAGTCAGGTATGTTAGGTATATTATATATTCTTATTCCTTCTTCTCTGGTAACATTTGTATCCAAAACATCAATGTGTTAATCAATCTCCATGTCAGTTTCAGTCTCAACTTGTTTATCTCTAGTGACTTATTTTTTATGTCATGATTTCTCTTATTTCATCTACGGTCATAATATTTGTAGGATCAATGAAGGGATCCTTCTCATCTTCTTGCTTCTCATCATCAGCAAGCATAATCAACACACCACCAATAAATACATCTGGTTCCTTAATGAATAATTTATGCTCTTTCCTCTTGGTTCTACGCTCTTTTCTCTTCGGTAAATCATGTCTGACATCTATTAGTATTTTTCTGATAATATCATTAGTTTCTATAATAATTTCATCTATCTTTCCATCCATCAACATGTTTATTCTTTTCTTTGTCAAAAGACTCCTTTTTTATTCTTCATGTAAAAATTTCCTTTTATCATTGCTAATTATTGGTAACATTTTGGTTATAAATGACTCCCTTATTCTTTTATCTTCTTTTAGTGTTGTCAGTCTTTTCTCTTCCAATTTTTCATAAAGATGATCAGGTATCTGATCCTTTATCTCAAAAAGTCTTCTATTGAATTTATTCAAATATGTAATTACACCTTGTTCTATTTTTTCTCTTTCAACTTTATCAAATGCTAAGTAGTATTTCTTCAATTCAACCAAAACTCCATACTTAAAAACTTTATTCAAGATCTTATCAAAAAAATTATCATCTTTCTTTACGCTCATAGGCATCTCCTCTACAATTCTCACTACAGTAGCACCTCCAGATCTTACTTTATTCTTTGACTAATCTAATTCAGTTGAATAATAATCATTATCTGTCTTTCCTCTCTTCTTGTTAGGACCAATACTCTTGTTCTTTGGTCTCCTCAGCATAGGTTCAGATTTGGTCTTTGAATATTTAGGTGCAAATGTAGCTTTTGTTGTTCTTGTGGTAGTTCTTATACTAGGTGGAACATGAATGGATGGAGGAGGAGTAACCTCCTTTTCAACATCAATCACTCTAGCATGTTCCTCTAGCTTGTTACTAGTTTATGTCATCTTATCTTTAGTAATCTCAGCCTTTTTTGTTGCATTATCAACCATTTTCTTGATCTTCTTGTTCCTTTCCTTTTCTATCAATTGCAACTGAACTTATTGTTTTCAGTGTAAGTACCAATCCTTTTTGCACTAGGATCTTGTGGACTCTTAAGAATTTCTTCTACATATTGTTCTACTAACTTCGGTACAACTTTGAATCTTATCGATTGAATCCACAGTTGTCTAGGAATGATTGCCTCCTTGTAGCATTGATCAATTTCAACCATGAAGCATACAAAGTCTACATATTTTCCAATTATACTCTTTGAAATTATTTCTATTTTCTACATCTTCTTCTGAAACATCTTGAAATGACCTAATATTAAGGTATCAACATCATGTTTCTTCTGATTTTGGTACATATTGGAAATATGTAGTGCCACAGGAATATCGTCCTACCATGTTACATTCATAATTCCAGGAAAGAAATTCATCAAATATAAAAACATGTGTACAATCAGAGAACCATACTTAAATATCTATGATTTATCCCTTTTGATTTTATCTAGGTTCTCTAGTAGCTATTTCCTCATTATTTCACATATATCAAATTGTGCATCTTCCTTTATCATCCTGTAAGCTATATGTATGATGGTCACAAAAATGGAATTTATTTTGTTACTGTAATGAACTTTATAACCCAATATCATTGAGTCAAAATTTACATATGGTTGAATAATATCATTTACAATAATGACTCTATTGTCCCGATTAGGTTTTTTCAATGGTTCCACAACCTTCTACTTAGTCAATTTTAGCATTGGCATTTCTCCAATAGCATTGAATCCATTTTCCCTATGAATCAATTTCTTAGTAATTTTATCGAGTCTATTGCCCAACCAAAAGAATTGATCATGAATTCTTCTTAGAACTATTTTTTTCCACTTAGGATCAGTAAATGTGACTGTTGGCAATTGATGAGTTTTGTATGATATGAGACACTTTTGGGTTGTCATTTATGGAAAAATATTTGGTATATTGATCGCTTGGGATATAGTTAAGTTTTTGAGATACAGTCTTCAAAATGACTAAGTACTGAAGCAGGAATACAAAGTATGACAATATTGTTTTGGGTATCAAAGATCAATTATGACGAGTTATGACTTGAGAACTTAGTGGAAGATACTATGGGTATGTATGACCTCCACCTAAGATCAATTTATTTTTGGTGTTGATTATAGTGAGCTAGAGAGATTTGAAGACAAGTGAAGATAACATACAGCATAACAGAGCAGTTGAACAATAGCGATGATTTAAAGAGTATAGTGTGGACTCCTGGAAAGCTAAGCTGGATTATAATTTTGGATAACCTATATTTTGGTTATGTAAGAGTGCCAAATTTGTATTTTCTCTTTACATTATTCATTTTGTATTGAGAGTCGACTATGTAATATTGTTAAATGAGATGACTTGATGTTAAGATATATATATATATATATATATATATATATATATATATGAATATTATTTGTAAAGAAAAGATATAGAAGATGGAGTAGCGAATGTATATGTGTGTTTCCTAATGGCAGAGTAGAAGATGATAGATATCATTGAAGAAATATGATTGGAACTATCTAAGAATTGAAGATGCTTGTTTTTGTTCATTATTGAGAACACTTTGTAGCACAAGTTTTGTTGTAAGAGTTGTAAGCTCAGTTGGCCCCTAACAGGGGGTTGGATACCTTTAACAGGGTTGTTATTCCTCTAACAAGGAATTGTACTATGTAATAGTCATATCCTAACATGGCTAGGTCTCCTTATAGGGACATTATACTTTAGTGCATGCTTGTGGGTACCATCCCCACTGGGGTTTTCCCTTGGCTAGGGTTTCCTCAACAAAAAATAATGGTGTTATGAGTTCTATGTTATTTGTTTATGTTCCTTTGATTTCAGTATGCTTATGGTTTATTTGGAATTGGTTTAAGTTTTATTTGAAGTGATGTAATACTAATTCACCGCTCGTCTCAACATTACTTAATACTAACAATTGGTATCAGAACTTTTGGCCCTTGGAGAGAAAGTCTAATAGCTTAAGCGAGATCAAAATGGATTCAAATAATTTATAAGAGAACTTTGAAGCATCACTTGAAGACCTTGATAAAGAAAAAGTAGAAAATGGTGTCTTGAGATTCAAATTAAGAAGAGCTGATGGATTCATCAAGAAACTTAAGGATCAACTTGAACTTTCCATAATCAGAGACAAAATCTTATGGTTCTGATAAAGGAGGATTTAGACAATGATAATTCAGATCAGATAAAGAAACTTGAACAAGAAAATGATACTTTGAAGCTTGAGAATGAATTGATGGCTAAAGAGATTCAAAAAGAAAAGAATGCTAAGATAAAGACTAAAGAAGCTTTGAAAGATGCTAATATTTTGATGGTACAAATGAAGATTGACCTTGACCATTACAAGAACAAGTATCTAGAATTGGATAAATATAATCAGATCATAAAGGGTGAACTTGTTGAGACAAAGAAACACATTGATAAAATTCACATGAGAAGTGACTTGATTAATGAACAGAGAGACAAACAGAAACCTAAAGGTGACATGACTGGTATTGGCTTCAATAAAGTTGAATGTTTTAAGAATCAAGAAGAAAAATCTGATGCTAAGATTGATGTAGACAAACCTATTCTTGAAGAACCTAAAGAACATATCAGACCTTTCAGAGGTAGACATTTTGGATGCAACAAGTTTGGACATATGAAGAGAGATTGCAGAGGTAATATCCCTTTCAAAAAAAATTCTGGTTATTGTTATAATTGCAATGCACATGGGCACAAGAAAGAATAATGCAAAAAACCTAATCAAACTAGATACATATAAGACAACAACAGAGTAGAATCAAAAACTAAAATCACATGTTACAAATGCAACAACCTTGGACACATTACAAGGAATTGTAAATTACAAGTTAATTAGTACAGTAAACCACCTATATGCTACAAATGTAACAACCCAGGTCATATAGAAAATTTTTGCAAGTATAATGGAGTAAATAATAGAATAGAACCACCTCCTATGGATACAAAGAGGAATGATAGTAACACTGGTAAGAGTATGGAATAATACAAGAGTGATTTTTATAATTATTCTAGGAAAGAAAAAGATAACAGCAGTGGTAAAGTATGAAGATTCAAAGAGTCTAATGATGTATTGGTTCATGAAGAGACAATAGATGCTACTAGATCTTTGCCTGAGGCTAGAAAAGTAGAATTAGCCTAATTGGGAAAGCATGGCCTTAGGGAGAGTATTGGATGAGCACAAAAAAATATATCCAGGCCCTAATTATGTGGATTAAGCTCTAGGGAGATTAGTTATGATATTGGCTGACATCATGGAACTTATATCTAAGAGCGCAACATCTGAAGATGCATATTTTATGATCGCAAGATTTATGACTAACTGGATAGTATTGGGTAATGTGAGTTTTTAACACTTAACTATGTATAAAGAACTTGATGATTACCTATTTCCTTACCATTTGACGAGCATCAACCTAAGGAGATTAGAGAGCAGAGAGATTTAGATTACCTAGCAACTACCTTGTGTGATCGATCAAAGCAGAAACTCAAAATTCAGCGTATTAAAGGTATTTACATCTATAGAAGCTATGGATGCACCTTTGATATATGATTTTGTAGATCGACCTAGATACAAGTTTAAGAATCATCCTTTTAGGTCATGTGAAGACTGATGAACTATAACTGATTGAATGTTTGAAGATGTTAAGTTGATGATCATGTAAGGTATTAAATTAGTTAATGTATTGTATTGTCATTTATTTCAACTTGATATAATCTGTATGGTCATGGACATAGTTCCAAAGAATTCAAAGAACCGATGAATCAAAGGCTATTCTATTAGTAATGCATATAACTTGAGTATTCACAAAGTGATTGTATACACTGACAGAGTGCACACCAATGGTCAGAGTAAAAGAGAAAAGTCACAGTGTTACCCGATGAGAAAAATGCATAGCATTACCGATAAGCAAAGTCACAATGTTTCCTGATGATAAAAAGCACAGTGTTTCCCGATGGACAGAGATCCTGAAGACAACTGAAGTCACAGTGATGGAATAGTCAGTTATCACCGATGACTAACTGATGTATTGATCGAAAAAATAGAGAGTTAAGAAATGACAAAATGCTTAGCTGTCAAGAGCTAAAATTAGACTTAACTGATACTTATCATTATTTTAATCGACAAGATAAATCCAAGGATAAGTAAAGGATTTAAAGCTTCTTTGTCCATTTGGCAAGAAGATCTCTACGAGATCAAACTAGAGTTTTTCTTTAAATCTAATTGGTGAGAATTGTGGATTACATCAAGATCAAGAAAGCCAAGAAACAGTGAAATCATGTCTATAAAGAGACAACCCAATTTATTATGAATTGTGGGGTGAAGAGAATAAGAAAAAATATGCTAAAGAGATTCTGAAGGAGAAGAAATTCTTCATTAAGACTCGATCAACAAGCTGGGGAAAGAGCTAGATTCTACAGACACCGACGAACAATGAAACAACATCATAGAGTAGAAAAGTGTGGAGCAAAGGTATTGAATTGATTATATTGATTAGAGAGGTAATGCACTTACAATAGATCTGAAAATATTCAATTCAAGTTGTATATGTGAAAAGATCAATTTATTGTTTCAGTTTAACCATTGAAGCATCAAGTCTCTTAACCGAGAAAGACTAAAAATTCTTTTGTAATTGAGATACATTCCAAGGAGTATCAAAAAGTTTGATCATACAAAGTAGAATTGGATATGCCCGATACCTATTGACAGGCCAAGTGAGTATTTGATCAAGGATGGTAGCATTAGATGCCAGATATTAAGTGATAAACTAGCGTTTAAATCCTCTAACAAGGTCACACCTAACAATGTGTTTGTAACCTTTAACAGGGTTGACTCTTAACCAAGCTCATTTTAGAAGAGTGAAAATTTGGGGTACTGGTCCCAGTAGTTTTTCCCTTAATAGGGTTTTCATGTTAAAAATCCATGTGTTATGTGTTTATGTTTCATTACTTTACTATTTTGTGTTTCACATATGCTATTCTAGATTGATCAGTATACACTAGCTATTTACTATGTTTTAGTAAATAGAAGACTTCTTATCGGTAAACATACAAAAGAAGGTTTTACAAAGCATTTCGGCAAGTAGTAATTTGATATAAGTATTTCAAGGCATTCATCTTGTAGGACTAAATATAACTCGAGGCTCAAAAGTGGTAATAAGTTTTAAGGGTTGATTTAAGGATTAATTTTTGAGGCCACTGATTCACCCGACCCCTCTCACTTATTAATAACAATTTGTATCAGAGCTTGTGTTCTTAGAAGGAAGGTTTCAAGCCCTAAGCTAAAGATCACTAGATGAACATACGAGATGTGCCCAAGTTGAACAAAGACAACTTTGCTTCATGGAAAAGTAGAATAAGACTCCACTTATCAGGTATTGGAAATAATGTTACTCAATACTTAGATACTGAATATGTGTTGCCCACAGGAGCACCAATAGTTGAACAAATGAGACAAAATCATGAGCACAATTGCATGATGATAGAGCTTTCTTCCTCACTCTCTGATGTTGAATTTGAAGATGTAAAAGCATGTACAACTACTAAGTAGATGTGGGACAAATTGAAGCTTGTACATAGTTATGATAAAAGTGTTCTGAGAGCCAAGGCAAGAAGCTTTAGAGGAAAGTTTGATGATCTTAGAATGAAAGAATGTGAAAACATCACATAGTATAGCACAAGAATCAAAGAGGTAGTCAATGCTATCCGAGGAGTTGGAGGTGTACTAGATGAAGATACAATGGTAAGTAAAATTCTAAGAACCTTACTGCCTACTTATGCTATTAGAGTATCTTCCATACAAGAAATGAGAGTAGTAGCAAATAGCAATGTTACTCTAGACAGTTTGATTGGAAGACTAATTTAATTTGAGATGAGTAATTTTGATAATAGTGTCTTACCAAACATAGAGTTTGCATTCAAATCTTCTTTGAGAATAAGTAAATCAAGTCATAAATACACTATGAGAAAAGATAGTGATAGTGAAAGTGAAGAAGAAGATCTTTATGAAATTGAAGCACTTATGGCTAGAAGAATGCAGAGAGGAAAAGGTAAATACAAAGGTAAATTACCACTTGTTTTTTTTAATTATAAAGAGATTGGACACTTTGCTACAAGATGTCCTAACAGAAGAAAAGATGACAAAAGTAATGACAAATCATTTGAAAAGAAGTATGACAGATGTGATTACAGAAGCAACCGACAATCAGAAAGAAGAGATACCCAAGACTATAAGGACAAAGGAAAGAAGGCCAATTACCTAGCTAAATGCAAAGATGAAGATACTGACACCAAATCTAATGAAGACATCAAGATGGTGTTTGTGACTGTAAAAGATGATTCAGATAATGATGAAGAAAGGTATGTAGAAACTGCACTCATATCTAAAGTTAGTAAAAATTATGCCTGGATCATAGATAGTGGCTACACTCACCATATGACCGGAAACAAACAAATTTTTTAGACTTTTGACTACTATAATGGTGGTTCAGTAAGAATGGAATGACACACCTTGTCCAGTTGAAGGTAGAGGAACTATAATTTTGAATAACCTGATAAAATGTGAAAAAGATTATTGGGTGAAAGGATTGAATTATAATCTATTGAAAGTTTCTCAGTTGAATAATATAGGTCACATAGTAGCATTTGAAAATAAGAAGGTAAAGATCCTCAATAAATTAGGAAATTTGATTGGTACCGGTGAGAAGATAAAAGGTAACTTATTCTATCTGAATGATACTGACACCACTTTCTTAATGGCTATAAATGAAGATATATGGTTGTGGCACAAAATATTGTGTCATGTGAACTTTGAAAACATGATAAAGATAAGAAAAAAGAGAAATGTAAGAGGCTTACCGATGATGACCAAGCCCGACAATATCATGTGTAAGAATTGTCAAAAAGGTAAGATGACAAAATTTAGTTTCAAAAGAAAAACCCATACATTTGATGCCATTCTAGAATTAGTACATATTGATTTATGTGGACCCATGAGGACAAAGAGTTACTATGGTGATAGATATTTTATTCTCTTAGTTGATGATTACTCTAGAATGATGACAGTAATGTTTCTAAAAGATAAATCTGAACCATTCAAGATGTTTAAATGGTACAAAACAATGGTAGAAAAAAAGGGTAAAGAATTGAAATGCTTAAGATCAAATAGAGAAGGGGAATTTATTTTAGATGAATTCACTAACTTCTGCAGTGAGCATGGAATCAAAAGAAAGGTCTCTGCACTGAGAACACCATAGCAAAATGGAACTGTTGAAAGAAGGAATAGATCCATTGTTGATTGTGCAAGGACATTGATGATAGAGAAATTCATCACCCAAATCTTCTGGAGGGAAGCTACCAATACTATTGTTTACACATTGAATAGAGTACAATTGAAGAAAGACACCAAGAAGACACCTTATGAGCTATGGTATGGTTACACACCCAATGTAAGTTACTTGAAAAAATTTGGTAGTCAATGTTATATCTTAAAGGATGATAGAAATGGAAAGCTCAAATCCAAAAGTGATGAAGATATCTTCCTAGGGTATTCCACCAAGAGAAAGGCTTATAAATTTCTTAATAAAGCCTCTAACAAAATTGTTGAAAGTGAAAATGTAAATATAGATGAATTTGCAGAGAAGAATGAAAAGGAAAGCACAAAAGAACTAGAGGAATACAACAGGTTTTCTTATAATGAAGAACCTGACACTTTATTGAACCAACATTGTAGAGCTCCTGAGCAACAGATCATTGCACCCGAGCATCAGGCTGCAAATACCGACAATCAGGATACTGCTCAAGATGATGCACCAAGTGATGTAGATCAAAATGAAGGACAAAATGATGATCAAGATGATAGACAAAGATCTGAACCTATACTTGCAAGATATGTCAAAAGGAACCATCCATAGATCTAGATCATTGGAGATAAGAAGGCTGGTATGAGAACCAAAAGTAAGTCTCTAAACACAAGATGTCTTATTTGTGATTTTGAACCAAAATCTATCAATGCTACACTTGATAATGATGAATGGATTAGTTATATGAATGAGGAGATTGTGCATATTGAGAAATAAAAGACATGGACACTTGTACCGAGACCAAATGACAAGAATGTCATCAGTACAAAATGGATATTCAGGAATAAACTGAATGAGAATGGAGAAGTCACAAGAAATAAAGAAAGACTAGTATGCGAGGGGTATGCACAAGAAGAAGGGATTGAATATGGAGAGACCTTTGCACCCATTGCTAGGCCAGAAGGAGTGAGAATATTACTTTCTTATGCTGCATGTAAAGGATTCAAGGTATATCAAATGGATGTCAAGTCTACATTCTTAAATTGAATACTTGAAGAAGAGGTATACATTGAACAACTAGAAGGGTTTGTTGATCCAGACAAGAAAAAAATGGCATGTAGACTACACAAAGCCTTGTATGGATTGAAGCAAGCACCCTGAGCCTAGTATGAAAGACTTCATTCCTATCTTATAAGTATTGGATTTATAAGAACTAGTGAAAAACAATAATCTTTATTTGAAGGAAGATATTGATGCTAACATTTTGATTGTTGATATATTTGTTGATGACATCATATTTGGAGGCAATGATATGCTATGCATATCATTTCCAAATGAAATGAGCAAATAATTTGAGATGTCTATGTTTGGAGAGATCAAGTTCTTTCTTGGTCTACAGATCATGCAACAAGATGAAGGTATTTTTATTACACAATCTAAGTACATCAAGGAAGTGCTGAAAATATTCAAGATGGAAGACTCCAAGCTAGTTGGAACACCGATGGAAACTGGATGTAAGATGGAAAAGGAGGACAAGTCATCAGAGGTAAATTAGACTTTGTACAGATCAATGATTGGAAAACTCATGTATGTTGTATATACTAGACCAGATATTGCACATGCAGTAGGAATAGTTGCAAGATTTTCTGCTAATCACATATGACTGCTGTGAAAAGAATATGAAGATATCTAAAGAATACCAAGGAATATGGCTTATGGTATAGAAGATAAGGTAAATTTGAACTTAGGGTCTTTATCAATGCTAATTGGGCTGGAAATATTAATGACCAAAAGAGAACAACTAGAGGAGCATTCTTTATGGGTGACAGACTTGTCACATGGATCAGCAAGAAGCAAGGATGCATCTCTCAGTCTACTATAGAAGTAGAGTATGTTGTTGCTGCTGCAAACTGCTCAAATATTGCATGAATCAAACAGTTACTAGAAGGTATGCATATGAAAATTCTTGAACTAGTAATTATCTATTGTGATAATACCAGTGCAATAAAAATTTCCAAGAATCCAGTCATGCATGCTAAAACAAAGCATATTACCATCAAGTATCATTATTTGAGAGAACAAGTTCAAGAAAAGGAGGTGATACTTGAGTATGTGCAATCAAAAGAACAATTAGCTGATATCTTCTCCAAGCCACTGCCCAAGGATGCATTTGAGTACTTGAGAAAGATACTAGGGGTTAGATCCTTGTCTATTGGTTAGTAAAATGACTAGAAGGCTGCATCAACCTGCATACTATCAGAATATCATTCATGTTGATGCAAGCATAGAAATGGACTTTAAAGATACATATATACACAGCAAGGTATTTATCTACTCCAAGCACTAGATTTATTGTATTAACTGATGGATTGGGAAATTCAAGGAGTATATTATGCATAGAAAGGATTTGTTTGGCATTAGTGTCAAAAATATTTGTTTGGCATTGTTTTCAAAGGGAGAGATTATATCCATTATCACTTCTTATCACTTCAAGGAAAGATTATCTCCATGGGAAATATTATATTAGGTTGAGATTATATCCATCACATTATCCAAAGGGAAAGATGTAACCAGAAAGGGAGAGTACACACAAAGGCAAAGAATTGCTGACAAAGAGACATCAAAAGAAGAGAGAATAGTGAAAGGGAGAGAGTTTGACACAGAAGGAGAACACATGACATCAAAGAAAGAAAGATTCTACATCTATCCAGTGAATGGATTGAAGACCGAAAGAAATCTGTAGGAATCAAATCTAATCTTATTTGAGCTTATTGAGAACCAGATATTTGTATCAGGTATAGTACATAAGATTGGTAGTTTGATGAAATTCAAATATTATATTTCATATTGTATTAGTGATATTATAGTGTGATAATGTAGTGTGTTGCCATCAATGCTAAAGGGAGAGATTGATGATCTATAATTGATTGAATGTTTGAAGATGTTAAGTTGATGATCATGTAAGGTATTAAATCAGTTAATGTATTGTATTGTCATTTATGTCAACTTGATATAATCTATATGGTCATGGACATAGTTCCAAAGACTTAAAAGAACCGATGAATCAAAGGCTATGCTATTAGTAATGCATATAACTTGAGTATTCACAAAGTGATTGTATACACTAACAGAGTGCACACCAATGGTTAGAGTAAAAGAGAAAAGTCACAGTGTTACCAGATGAGAAAAATGCACAACATTATCGATAAGCAAAGTCATAATGTTTCCCGATGAGAAAAAGCACAGTGTTGCCTGATGGATGGAGATCCTAAAGACAATTGAAGTCACAGCGACGGAACAGTCAGTGATCACCGATGACTAATTGAAGTATTGACCGATGGACCAGAGAGTTAAGAAACAAAAAAGTTCTTAGTTGTCAAGAGCTAAAATTAAACTTAACTGATACTTATCATTGTTTTAATAGACAAGATAAATCCAAGGATAAGTAAAGGATTTAAAGCTGCTTTGTCCAGTTTTTAAGAAGATCTCTACGAGATAAACTGGAGTTTTTCTTTAAATCTAATTGGTAAGAATTGCGGATCATGCCAAGATCAAGAAAGCCAAGATACAGTGAAATCATGTCTATAAAGAGAAAACCCAATTCATTACAAATTGTGGGGTGAAGAGAATAAGAAAAGAGATACTAAAGAGATTCTGAAGGAGAAGAAAGCCTTCATTCAGACCTAATTAACAATATGAGGAAAGAGCTAGATTCTGCAGACACCGACGAATAGTGAAACAACATCATAGAGCATAACATTGTGGATAAAATGTATTGAATTAATTAAAGTGATCAAAGAGGTAATGTACTTACAATAGATCTGAAAATCTGCAATTCAAGTTGTATATGTGAACAGATAAATTTATTGTTTCAGTTTAACCATTGAAGCATCAAGTCTCTTAATCGAGAAGGACTTAATAGTCTTTTGTAATTGAGATACATTCCAAGGAGTATCAAAAAGTCTGATCATACAAAGTTGCATTGGATATGCCTGATACTTATTGACTGGCCAAGTGAGTATTTGATCAAGGATGGTAGCATTAGATGACAGATACTAAGACAAACTATCTTTTAAATCCTCTAATAAGGTCACACCTAACAGTGTGTTTGTAACCTTTAACAGGGTTGGCTCTTAACCGAGCTCACTTCAAAAGAGTGAAAATTTTGGGTGCTGGTCCTAGTGGTTTTTCCCTTAACAGGGTTTCCACATTAAAAATCCATGTGTTATGTGTTTATGTTTCATTACTTTACTATTTTGCATTTCACATATGTTATTCTGGATTGATCAGTATACACTAGCTATTTACTATATTTTGGTAAATAGAAGACTACTTATTGGTAAAAATATAGAAGAAGTTTTTAAAAATCATTCCGACAAGTAGTAATTTGATATAATTATTTCAAGGCATTCATCTTGTAGGACTGAATATAAATAGAGGCTCAAAAGTGGTAATAAGTTTTAAGGGTTGATTTAAGGATTAATTTTTGAGGCCATTGATTCAACCCCCCGCCCCCCCCCTCTCAGTTATTACTAACAAAGATGACCCTAAAGGAGAATTTTCCCAGACACTGTATGTCATTTTGCATGTAGAAGATATTAGGGCATACATTCATTGCAAGTATGATATACATGGTGTTGATGAAATTTCTACTGAAATGGAGTCTATGATTGAAAATGGAAAAATGAGGGATGAGTATAAATAGATTGACAACCTGAGCATCATGAAGATATTGGATTTGTATGAATTCAGAGAAGATGAATGGTTTAAAATATTACTCAAAAGAGTTCATGATCAGTTCATCTAGATAGGAGAACAACCTATAAAGATATGTAGTCAATTGATTCATGTGATTAGTGGATTGGACAACAATGGAATTATCCATGTGGCTGAAAAGAACATAAAGAAACAAGTCAAAACTCTAACACATTCAAAATGGGACAAGTGAGTTATGACAGTTAATGATATATTCTTACAAGATGTCAGATTGATTGTGATGATACTTGGTAACAAATTCTACTACAACAGTAGACCTAATTCAATATCTATAGGTGTTATCATGATGGCCTACAAAATGGTGAAAGAAAATACTACTTTTAACCTATGCAAGGTTCTATCACAACAGTTTTTGGAGAATGTTAAACTAATCAAGAAGGATAAGTATAAAACCTTTTGATTTGGCTCACTCTTAATGCATATGTATATTCACATTGAGCACAAGTTTCCCGTCATGCACCCAAGTAGTTGGAGAAAAGGGATACCTACCTACTGGTATTCAAACTACTAAGAGCTACTAAAGATAGAATAGCACATGGGTTGATGGAGAACTATTTGGGATGATCAAGATTCTTCAGAGGCAAATGAAGGAAAGAATCAGAATTCCTAAAGAAATAGTTGAGAAGTATAAGGAAACAATTTGTTTTATGGTTGAGATAGACTGTGTATGTTTTGAGGTAGTTATACCTATGGTGAAATGGTGTTACCCTATGGGATATGAAGTTAGTTTTGAGGTCCTAACTATGAAGATTGAACATATGTTGGCATCTGAGATAGACACATCTGAGGAGAGATGGGGCACCTATGAGGAAAATTCAGAAAAATTTAGAGAAGAGTAGACCAGAGGCATGAGGAAAATAAAAGTAAAAAACATTTTTGATGAATGTGGAACTAAGGCAGGATTGACAAAAGATGAATTGAGAGAAGTGAAGAAGAAAATAGCAGAGCGATCTTCTAGATTGGAAAGTACTGCTACTACAACCCTTCTACCTCTAGAGATTGAGCAAGTAACTAGTCCACCTTCTACTATTATTGATGTTACCAACCCTTCACCACCATTGAAGACATCACTAGAAGAGGTAGTTAAGATTGTACCTCAGATAAGTACTAGATCAACTATACCAGATTCACCTCCTAAAGAATAGAGGACTGAAGGAGAAGAGAAGAAAATAGAAAAAGAGACCACTAGTGACAGACAAGTGTGGAAGCTAGACTTGAAGATGATTGAAAAGAGAGCTATTGAGCAAGGGAATCTTGTTTCTATGAACAAGTAATATGACAGGTATGAGGAATCAGATAAACTTAAGATTGAAGATATTATGGTAAATTACTTACTTTTTTTCAAGAAGAATCTACTGGAGTTAGAGGGAAGTGTACCTGAGGAGCTTTATGGTAGACTAGAAGTAAGGAAACAACTTGCACACATTGAAGATGATGCTATCAGCAATCAAGCTATTGATGATATGCTACCAGTAGTTTCTATACAAGAAAGAGAATGAATACTTAATGCACTGAAACCATTATTGAGGACTAAGACTAGATTTGTGAAAATTATGGGAAGAAAGTATGAATAAGTCTTAGAGGAGAATAAAAAAAAATTAGATCATATATTAATGGGAAATATTACTAAGAAGACTCCACTTCATAAAATAACTACACCTACACCTATAGGAATTGGTGAATGTTCTAAAACAACTTAAGTGAATGTTGGGATGAGTGAAGATAAAATACAACTAGATTTCTATGTTTCTAGTGTGCCTGTGACCCTTGATACATCGCTTGATGAGAAGGACCCATTTGTAGGATATATTGACAACACAATTGCAGAGGAGAATGAAGAATAAAAAGAAGAAGAACAGGAAAAGGAAGAACAAAAGGAAGAAGAGAAGAATATTGAGTCTGAACAGAGAGTTGAGAATGAGATAGTAAAAGAGAAAGAGACAAGAGCTGAGGTAAAACATGAACCTATTACATCCACTAATATTTTTTTGGAAAGTATGGACAAAACAATGAGTACTAATGTTGACAGTATGGATGAGGATGAGTTTATGAAACTATCTTTCATCACATTTTTTAAAGCTAAGGAAAGATCTGAGAAAAAAGGAGATAAAATATCTAAAGTGATTACTAGGGAAGTCAATACAGTGAAAAAAATCCTCCCTATACCTATTGTATTTCAAGGAAAAGATGAAGCAAAGAATCTGAGGCTAACACTAGATGATTTTGACAGTCACTATGAATCTTTAGTGAACATTGTTGAAGAGAAGGATGAGAAGATTTATCTAGAGAAGAAGTTGAAGTAAGTTTTCCAGTCTATCCCATGGGACTTGGGCATTCTGAGAGAAGCTACAACTAAGGAAAGAAAATGTGTCACACATGAATTCATACTATACAGCCATTGTATAAATCCTATCAGACTTATTAAGAACATTGAAGACATTTTGGCAAAGGAAAGGGCTTCACTGAATAGAATGATGGATAGTTGTGAGACTTCCTCATAGTATATATTAGAGATGGATAGGGATATAAAAAAGAATTATGAAAAAATGAATGTATTGGATATTGAGAAAGGGAGATTCATGAAAAGATTTGGTTTTTTGAAGAGTTTAATCACTCCTAAACTATCAATTCTTGAAGTCCATTTATCTGATATGGAGAAGACAGCAGAGTCATTGACAAATTCTATGCCTATAGAATTAAAATCCACAGAGACATCATCTTATGCACTCAATGAACTAATTCATGTTAGTCAGTTATTGATTGATTCATGGAGCACTGAAGTGAAGATCATGGAAGACACCTTTCAAGATGTACTCAAACTAGTGAGCAAACACTGAAATCCTACAGTTTTGTAAATTTTGGATGCACCTTTGTCATTTTTTTCAAAGGGGGGGAAGAGAATAAAAATGAGTTAGTAGAAAATGATAATACCAAAATATATGTGTGTGTGTATATATATATATATATATATATATGAAAGAAAAGAAAAAAAGAGAACAGTGAGTTGGGACACTTAGTCATTTTTTGCTAAGCGTTTCCATCAACGCCAAAGGGAGAGATTGTTGGAAAGTGATGAGTTTTTTTATGATATGAGACACTTATGGGTTTTCATTTATGGCAACATATATGGTATATTGATCGCTTGGGATATAGTTTTTTTTTGGAGATATAGTCTTCAAAATGACCAAGTACAGAAGCAGGAATACAAAGTATGACAATATTGTTTTGGGTATCGAAGATCAAGTATAATGAGTTATGCCTTGTGAGCTTAGTGGAAGATACCACGGGATATGTATGACCTCCACCTAAGATTGATTTAGTTTTGGTGTTGATTACAGTGAGTTAGAGAAATTTGAAGACAAGCGAAGACAACCAGACAATGTAACAGAGCAGTTGAATAGTAGCGATGATTTAAGGAGTATAGTGTGGACTCCTGGCAAGCTAAGTTGGATTATAATTTTAGATAACCTATATTTTGGTTATGTAAGAGCACCAACTTTGTATTTTCTCTTTACAATATTTATTTTGTATTAAGAGCTAACTATGTGATATTGTTAAGAGAGCCGACTTGATGTTGATATATACATATATATATATATATATATATATATATATATGAAGGATTTTTGTAAAGCGAAGATATAGAAGATGGATGAGCGAATATATATGTGTATATGTGAATGGAAGATCAGAAGATGACAGAGATCATTGAAGAACTATGATTTGAACTATCTAAGAATTGAAGATGCTTGTTTTTTTTATTATTGAGAACAAATTGTAACAAAAGTTTTGTTGTAAAGATTGTAAGCTCATTTGGCCCCTAACAGGGTGTTGTATACCTTTAACAGGGTTTTTATTACTCTAACAAGGAATTGTACTATGTAATATTCAGCTCCTAACAGGGCTAGGTCTCCTTATAGGGACATTATACTTTAGCGCATGCTTTTGGGTACCATCCCCATCGAGGTTTTCCCTTGGCCAAGGTTTCCTCAACAACAAATAATGGTGTTATGCATTTTTTGTTATTTTTTATGTTCCTTTGATTTTAGTATGCTTATGGTTTATTTGGAATTGGTTTAAGTTTTATTTGAAGTGATGTAATACTGATTCACCCCCCCTCTCGGTATTACTTAATCCTAACAGTGACTACGTCCTTATAGTGTGCTAGGTTAATTTGTCCTACCTTCTGTAATTAATCCTTCAAAACTTCATTTGAGCACAAAGATCCATACTATTTTTATATCTCATAATCACCAAGTTCGTCTAGTTTTTAATGATTCTATATATTTATATTTGTGCAATTTGAATTCATAATGTGGCTTCTCAAGAATAATAACAATCTATGGAGTATCCATGATTCTACCAATGAAATTAATAGGATTATGCAAAGATAAATACCTTTTACTTTGAACTAGGGTTTCTCATGAAATTTAATGGATAGCTCAAAGCTCTACTCAATATTCTTTAACTCAGAGTCACACTAGATCTCAAAATGGAAACATGTTGAATAAGGTCTCCAATCACGTATAAATTGAGTGATTCAATTAATTTCTACAATAATGTCATTTGTGCCATCTGTGCCATGAATTTCTTCAATAATGAAAGATTCGATGGGATTTAATAGAATTTTCATACGATTAAAAAAACCGCTAGTACAAACTAATATTTTTTCCTTTCAAATTCAAAATTTTTTCTAACAATATTAATTTTTTCCCCCAAAGATAATATAGGATTCGCCATTATTTTACACCTTTTCCTAAGAAGGGGTTTCTTAAAGTTATCCTTGCTCAATTCCATGAACTATTGGATAGAACCACTTGCATATATCAAATCTCGAGGTGCATATGAAATACCCAATAAAATGGTGACGCATGAACCTATGGAATATTTATAAGGATGTACATGAAATGAAACTGGAAGCCATAAAATCTAGACATCACACCATTTTCTGCAAATCGTGTGCCAAAGTTGGAGCATTCGTAAAAGATCTGGACTTTCAATAATAGTCCTCTAAACATACATGCAAAATATAGAACCAAAAAATAGCTAGTTAAAATTAGGGGAAATATAATTGTGTGGAAATGATGTAGTTTGTGTTCTCTCTTGAAGCATCTATGAAATCTGGAGACACACATAATAAATTTGGTTTATGAAAGGAATACGATGAATATTATATAAAATTTTGGAGGCTTTTAGAGTCTTTCTTTTTTCATAAAATTCTAGCCCGAGAAAAATAGGAGATTCAAAATAATCCATGGACATCCATCATAACATGAGATGTTGCAGCCGCCACTACACTATTTGAAAAGCATACACAATTTGAAAGTAGCCATAAGGAAAAAGAAAAGTTTGTAAATATGTTTCAAAGAAATGAGGTATAATGTCAGATTGCTATTGCTAGCATTCTCTCGTACTACAATAGAGGATAGGTGAAAACACAGGGGCATACATCACAACATAAAAATAAAGGATTCTTTCAGTGGTTACAACTTCCCCAAGAGACATTTACACATAATATGGGAGTCACAGTGAGACATGTGAACAATCTAGGAAATATGAACCAAGGATGGAACACTACAATTACAAGATCTACACATAAACAAAAATAATTGAACAAAGATATCTATCAGTTATTTGGAAGAATTTGAAACTTTGGAAAATGATCAACATCTTTTAATAGTAGAATTTCAAAGGTTGGGACAAAGAGACAAATTGAGTGGTGAGGATGTTAAAGGATCAAATGAGTGATCAAGATTGCAAAGTTTGGACTAATCCATGTGCTTTCAATTCTTGATTCTCATTGGCTCTTCAAATTCTTGTCTCCTTTGTTGAAATAAAATATGATTTAACTAATTCAATTAATTAATTAAATTAGCCATGTAAGGGAATAGGTTGAATTTTATTTTTGATTTAAACTATATAATTAATTAATTAAATCAATTACATAACTTTGATTAATCCCATTTAGGCTTAGATTTAATTAATTGATGTCTTTATTAATTGATCCTTTGATTTTAATGTGATTTAGTCCCATTTGATTTAATTAGATTCCATTTGATTTGATAAATTGCCATTTGATTTGATAAGTAAACTTGACCAAATTTAGGTGTCTACAAATGCCCCTCTTTGAATTGATGTGCAAAGTGCATTGATTCAAAGAAAATCAATGTCCTGATCTGATTGACTAATTTTGATTGATTGATTTCATTGGTCTGATAAAATGTCTGATGTGATAAAACTAATTTGATAACCTGATGCAAAACTTGATGTGAAAACCTGATATTTGATGAATTGCCTGATGAGAAACCTTGATTTGAAACACTGATGATGTGCAAGGTAGAAATGCCCCACTGATAGCAAATTAAAATTTAGTACCCTAGTTTTAAAATCATTGGAAAACTGTAATGAAAAAATCATGTTTTGACCATATGATGCCCCCTTAGAAATAAAAATAGAATTGATCCCTTAGGTCTTTCCTAGTTGCATTGGTACATATTACGTTTTCCATCTCATTATATATATCCTTGCATCTGTCATTTGTACATAGTCATAATAAAGTCTTTGAGCAACATTGTTAAAGCCTTTGTCACATATTAGATTTCATTTTCCTAGATTACATATGGTTTCATATTCAATTGGGGGTAGAATTGGTTTTGCACAAAACGGATTCAATAAACACCACCTTTCGGTCACATGACATGAGAGATTTTCAAAACTTAAATGGATAGATATTTTTGAACCTTTGATTTATCTCATTTTTCAACCCAAACTTTCAATCTTGAAACTTGATCCTTGAACTTCATGACCTTATTATCAAGATTAAAATTTGACAAAACCTAACAGATCATAATGGATGAAATTCTATTAAAAATTATTGATACAATACAAGCACTTGAAGTTTTTGATGATGTTAATTGAGTCATGTTCTTTTTAGCTAATCAATGATGTTTCGACTAGATTGGTGATGATGAAAACATGATATTTTTCTTGATTTTTGTGTCACTATTTTGAGGAACATTCACCAAAATATGTGAATTCATCTAATGACATGGTCATGAAAGAATCATCGAGGACATTCATATACCGAAGAGGTTTGGCCCTTATTTGTTTACGCAAAAAAATACCTTGGATATTTAGATTTACCATATCTTAATACAAACATCCAATTGAAACATTGAATCTGATTAGACCGGTATTAAAATTCCCATAGTTGATTTTTCAACTAGTGAGGGTTCTACTAGTTTCAACTGATTACAGTTCGATGAAAGCAGTATTTGTATTATCATGGTGTGGTTATCAAATCAATAATGATTATACTTGCTCCTGGTTCACAAAGGCTCAATGATGAAAATATATCTTCTTTTGCATTTCTTTTGCAAAGACAAAGTGATAGTTAGTTGCATTTCATTCTTAGAATAATTGCATTTAGGGGATTTCCTAAGTTCAAGGGGTTAATTATTCAAAAAGTTGATATCAATTATCTTGATTCAAATCAATCAATTATGGAGACTTTCTTGTGCATTTACCATTGCATTCATTAATCATTAAATATTATTTACAAGTTATTAATCATTAAACATTATTCATTATAAACATTTCATCATTCACATAGGTGCATTTCATTAAAATATTGCATTATCAAAATACAAAAAGTTCTGCTTCCAAAAACACAACCAATTGAAATAATAATATAATAAGACAATAAGAAATAAGATATGTCATATAACGTGTTCATGTGGGCCCATGAAATGAGCATTGGAGTATCAGACCAAATTTAAAATAGGTTTCCGATAGACTATGTCTCCCCGATATGAGGTGGATTCATAATTTTCCAAAAAGGGGGAATTTAAAATGAAATTAAAGGATTCTAAAAATAAAATTGAGGTGAATTTATTTTCAAATGAAGCTAAAGATGTGAATTTCTCATATTCACTTAAAAGAGAATATTTATAAAAAAGGGGGTGTACATAATTTAGAAAGGCCAAATGTTTTAAGATTTATTTTCTTAAATATTGACATGAGGTGCAAACGGAGAAAATATTTAAGCTTTGTGTCGAGTAAATATAATTCATTCATGAGAGAAAATTTTGAAATATTTATTTTTTACACAAATGAATATATTTGAAACTTTGCATGTACAAGAAAACTCTAGAAGGGATGATGGAATACCTTTTCTGAAATTGATATGGTAAAATTTGTTTTTACCTTTTGAAGGGAATTATTTCATTTGAAGAATAGAAGAAAGTTATTTTCAAGAAAGAAGTGGTATAAGGAAGAAATTATTTTCAAAAATATCACATATGAAAAGGGACATGGAGATTTAAAATACAAGAAGAAAAATCAAGGGACATATGTTGTTCGAAATAATTATTAAGCCAAGGGTATTTCAGAATTTCATGATGAAAGAATCGCTAAAGTATTTTTAAGGAGAAAAAATATGTGAAAATTCATCAAGGCACAAGGCATAAAAGTGAGGATTCATTTCCCAAAGGGTCAAATAAATCATTCTTTGGATGCAATATAAATATTTTGTGTTCACTCACTCATGAATATTTTCTACCATGATGACCTAATAAAGTGATTTAAATCACTATTACCAATGTGCAAATATTTCTCACGGGATGAAATATGAAGTTAGGGGATGATAGTAAAGTGATTAAATAATTAAATATTTTAGGGAAAAGGAAATTTGTTATCAAGTGTTGTAATGGTTTGAAAAATCTCCTTACTTTTATAAAAGGAGAAATCAAAACTGGGGAAGAGATTTTATCAATCATCACATTTGTAATATATTTTTTGTGAGTTAATAAAATGATTCTAGTTTTTTTCTCTTTAATAGGGTTGTGGAAGATTTTTTCATCAGATTAGTTATATGTGATATTCCTTTCAAGAAAAAAAATGCTTTCTTGAACCTTTGTATGAAGGATTTACTCATTGCCATAGAAGTTTGATAAAATAGGGTTCATTTGAGACTTCCTTATCCTTATAGTCCTTACATGATTGGCCTTTTCAAGAAAACATTAAATTCATTCATATTTATTATTGGTGATAATTAAATAGTATTGAAGGTTATAACAGCTAACAAGTCCATCCAAGCGTTGATCTTAAAAATTGTCTCACAAAGTTATATGTAGGGTTTGAAAGAGAGTGACTCTATAGTCCAATGGATAGAAGACACTAATCAATCCAAATATCATATTTATATTCATTTCAAAAATAATTTTACTTTTCAAATTAGGAATTTTTAAGAGATCAGTAGGAGATGGTTGTAATCAAAAGTAGGAGATAAAGAAGTTAAGAGTAGGAATAAAGTAGAAGAAGTACAGATCAAGTTCAATTCATATGCCAAGATGAATTGATCAAACAAGAAGTAATAGATTTTTCCCTTACATTGATTAATCAAAAGGAGATATTAAAATGCTAATAAATTAGGTGCACCTACCTTAGTGTGGCAGAGCCATAAGTGCAGGGGAACTGGATCATATTGATGATTCACATTCATTGGCCATAATTCATTGTTGAACTTGAGTATAAGATTTGGCATACCTTTATGATTTGGAAATATATGGTATTGGGATCCAATATGTTCCTTATTGGGTATGTACTCCAATTGCACCTCCTTCTCATTCACTTTCTCTCTTAGAAAATGAAACTTGATTGAGATGTGTTTTGTCTTTGAGTGTTGCACTAGATTCTTTGAGATATTTATGGCACTTGAATTATCATAATACATGATTATAGGTTCATCATGAAAAACTCTAATATATGTCAAATTTTTATTCATCCACACTAATTGGGTACAATTAATAGTAGCAACAACATACTCTACCTCTGCAATAGATTGTGAAGTATGATTTTGCTTCTTTCTTATCCAAGAAACCAATCTTCTACCCAAGAAGAATGTTCCACCACTTGTTCTATTCCTTTCAAAAACATCTCCAGCCCAATATGCATCTATATATACACTCAAAATAATATCTTCTCCTTTAGGATACCATATCCTGAAGTCCATTATCCCTTTTAAGTATCTGAATATCCTCTTTACTACAACTTCATGACTCCTCGTTGGTTCTTCTTGAAATATTTCTACAAGACATACTGGATTCATAATATATGGTCTTGTATGAGTTAAGTATAGTAAACCATCAACCATTGACATATATCTAGATTTATATACCTTATGGGACTCATCATCCTTTGTTAGCTTGTATTTGGTCACCATAGGTGTACCTACTAGTTTTGAGTCATCTAACCCAAAAAATTTCAAAAAATCCTTTACATACTTGGCCTAAGATACAAATATCCCTTTCTTTGACTGAATGAATTGCAACCCCCAAAAAAATTCATCTCTCCTATCATGGACATTGCAAATTCATTTTGCATCTCCATAGAAAAATCTTGAGTTATCTTATCATTACCCCCAAATATAATGTCATCAACAAACACCTCAACAATCAAATTGTCCTCATTATTAATTTTAAAGTATAAATCACTATTAGCATTAGCTTTTTTGAAACCAAGCTTTTGCAGATACTCATCCAATATGGAGTACCAAGCTCTAGGAGCTTTCTTTAACCCATATAGTTCTTTCTTCAATTGACACACCATATTTGGTTGATCAGTTAGCTGAAATCCATTTGATTTCTATATGTATACTTCTTCTAATTCACCATTCAGGAATGTAGATTTCACATCCATTTGATAGAATTTGAATTTATTATGACCATCATAAGCAAGAAATAGTCTTTCCTCTTCTAATCTTGTCACTAGTGCAAAAGTCTCGTCATAGTCAATAACTTCCATTTGAGGATATCCTTTGCACACCAATGTTTATTTATTTCATACAAATTCTCCATCTACATTCAACTTGTTTCTAAAACCCCACTTAGTACCAATAATATTATTATCCTTAGGCATGGGAACAAGAATCCATGTGTTTTTCTACTCAATCTGTGTCAACTCTTCTTCCATGTCTGTCTACCAATTTTCATCATTAAGAGCTTCCCTTACATCCTTAGGCTCTGCTTGTGAGATTAAGAAAATTTATTCATCAACAATCCTTCTACTAGTCTAAACACCTTTATTTTTATCTCCAATAATATAATCTTAATAATGACTTATTCTTACATACCTTGGTGTCTTCTTCTTTATAGCTTATTTTTGTGCTTCCCCTTCTCCACTTGTGTATGCCTCATCTTCTCACTTCATTGTACCACCTTAAGCTTTATTATGAACATGATGTTTTTGTCCCTAATTTCCACTAGTATTCGGATCATCTAAATTATATGCCATTTATTTGGATATACTATCAATACTTTCATCTATTTTGACACTTGCACTTTCTACTATCTTCGTCAACCATTTGTTGTAGCTTCTATATGCCTTCATCACTTCTGGCATCAAACTTCCCTATATCCTCATCTCTTTTGATGTAACATTTACTACCAAAAATTTTAAATACTTGATAGTAGGCACATTTCCACACCAAAGTTCATAAGGTTTCTTACTAGTATCTCCTTTGATTTGCATCTAGTTGAGAGTGTATACTGCAGTGTTGACTAGTTCTGTCCAAAACATCTATGAAACTTTTCCTTCTAACATTATGGTCCTTGAAGTATCAATAATGGACTTTTTCTTACTCTCTAAAACTCCATTTTGTTGTGGATTCCTTGGTGTAGATAATTGTCTCTTAGTTCCATATTATTCAAAAAAGGAGTTGAACTCACCGGATGTAAATTCACCACCTATGTCTCATCTCAATCACTTTAGCTTCAATCTTGTCTCAGTGTCTACCATGCTCTTTAAGATCTTAAAATTTTCAAATTCTTCAGAATTTGTTTTCAAGAATGTTACCCATGCCATCCTATAATAGTCATCAATGAGTAACATAGAGTATCTATAACCTTGCATGCTTCTTGTCTTAGTAGGACCACACAAATTAGTATGAACAAGATCTAATAATCCATTTCAGTTTTCAACTTTAGACCTAAAAGTAGTTCTTGTTTTCTTCGCTAATTGACATTCTTTCCATATAGTATTAGAAGGCATTTTCACTCTAGGAATTTATCTAACAAAATAAGTAGAACTTATTTCCACAACATTGTAAAACTTCACATGACACAACCTTTTATGTCATAGCCAACTTTCATCTATTTGAGAAATCAAACAAATTTTTTGACCACTATTCAAATGGAATATTTTACCTTTTTTTCTTGACCTTGTAGCAATATCTATCCCACAATAATTCACAATTTCATCCATCATCCTTTAAATTTATTTCATGACCTTTACCCGCCATATGTTCAACAATGAGAAGATTATGCTTCATGCCTTCAACATACAACACATCATCAGTAATTTTTTTACCATCTAAAGAGATAGAACATCTTCCTCTAATCATACCACTAGTGGTGTCTCCCCATATTAAAATTCCACCATCATACTTATGATAGCTTACAAATTTTCTCTTATCACCGTTCATATGATGAGAGCATACATTGTCAATAACCCACTCCTCTTTCTTCACAATTTGAGCAGCTAGGGGATTTTATCCAGCAACACAACTAGTACAATCAGTAGGCATATGATCTTTTGAATTTGTATCATCTTCATACTCTTTGATATAAATGAAAGTAAACTCATTATCACTCTTATTAGTATCATCAGATTCATCTTCAATAACCCCTTCATCAACAACATAATAACACTTCTTGGAAATACTAGGTTTGTTGTTCGTTGACTTAGCCTTTCTGGACATCTAGATGCAAAATGTCCTATCTTATCACATGAAAAACACTTAAGAGACATCTTTACTTTGTACTTACAAGTTCCTTTTGGTAATATTTTGGCAAAAAGTGCTTCCAAATCTTGAAGTTCTCACTCGTATTCTTCAATTTCTCTCATCTATTTCTCATATCTTGGCATTCTTCTAGTGGATCCTTTCCCTTGATCTGATCTATGCTTGTATCTTCCAGATACACTGGATTTTAATGTTGACTCCACTTTAGGTAAAGAATTACCAAACTCACTTAACTCAAAAGTAGTAAGCTTACCAGTTAGCTTATCTCTTGTTATGGGTGTTATTATTTGAATCTCCTCAATGGTTGGAACTTTGTGTTTGTAAGTAGGAGGTAAAGATCTCAGTATATCAAAAACAACCTCATCCTCTTCTAAAGAATCTCCAACTCATCTTATACCAAAAAATACTTCATTTTATCTAATCATAAAAGAGGAAAACCTCTCATCTTTACTCATCTTCAAGGCTTCATATTTTCCCTTCATGCTCCGTAACTTGGAAATATTGACTTCCTTTGCTCCTTCATATAAGGTCTGCAACTTCTCCCAAATCTCATTAGCAGTTTCTAACTTCATGAAATTTTTCATTTTAGAATCATTCAAGAAACTTAACAAAGCTTCCTTAGCCCTGATATTTTCTATAGAATCAATGATCTCTTGTGGTGTAGGAGTTGCAGGAGAAATATAATTAGATTTGATAATCCTCCAACAATCTTCATCAATGCATCTAAGATGGACAATCATGTGATTCTTTCACAGTGTGTAGGTTGTACCATCAAAACTAGGATTGTCTTTCTTATAAGCTATAATATTGTGTCTCCCTCAAGGTATTAAAATTTCTTCAAGGGACCAGGCTCTGATACTAGTTATAGGAAATAAGGAAGTGAACAGCTAAGAGTGGGGTGAATTGGTTGTTCCTAAACTTTTAAAACTTTCACTACTCTTTATATATTTTTTTGTTCCTAAACTCACAATAATAAAATACCTTGTTAGAAGTATAACCTTATTACAAATATGGGGAATGAACTTGCATTCAGGAACACTTCCTATAACTCACTGATCAAAATGGGCTACAACCCAAAGAAAGGAAGGCTCATTTCCTTAGAAGATCACAACAATGATCTGATATTTTTGTGAATTGTATAGTGACATCTAACACATATTTGAGTCAGTTCCAATGTAGCACATTTTAGATCTTATTTCAACCCTTTCTCTACCACTTTTTTTTGAACAACCTATTCTCCAATCAATCTTCTACTTGCTTCCCGATAAATATCACGCATCTGAGCATCTCCAATAAACCTAGATCTAATTTATATCATCAACCTTGACAAGCAAACAAAGTTGGAACCACTCCAATTTCAAACTAAAATTCACCCACCAAAACTCACAATTCAATTCCTTCTTTTACCTCCAAAACATAGCCATGATCTTATCAACCATGTTGAGTTTATAACTCATCCACAAATCACACCTTGAACTTGTGCAAAAGTATTTATTGATCAAGTCAGCCAAAAATATAAGAAATATTAAAAATATCATCATCAACTAAAAAATCCTCCAATCTGATCATCTCAGTCCATGCGGACCACCAACTCATTAGTCACATAATCCAAGAACATTAATAGGCATCATGAATATCACTAAAACATCAGAATCCATCCACACTGTCGGATTTACCAACATCTCTTATACTGGACCTCAAGAACACTATCACCAACAACTGTAACATATGAAAAATGCCTTGAAATATTTTGGATCATCAACCCTTTGAATTAAGGACACCCCAACATGTCCCAAACACACTCCTAGATGCACAACCAAAAATATCAACCTGAGCATTCTCACTAAATCAATTTGTATGACTCTGTCAATTCACTGTCTACCACAATATCTCCTAGTCATCATCTATGAACTCATAACTCATCTAAATATTCATGTCAACCCTTGAAACTTTGCATGGACCAATTAGACAACCTGAACATCATCCCCTGAGGTGCGTGACTCCTCATTTACTAAATTTGATCCTCACTAGACCTTTGAACACCATGTACCATTGGCTAAACTGTCAATAGATATATTGGCATCAAATAATCAATATTTCTAAGCAATCCTATTGATACATTGACATAAATGTGAACACATCAAAATTGCCAACATGGATCAGAATTTTCCACTCTGATAGTTTGAATAAAACAAGGACATCATCACTCTTTAATCTGAATGATGGCATGGGATGACTTACATTGGTCTCGGTACTATCTTCAATAAAAAACCATCAAGGATTTGTAGGGCACACTCAGAGCTGTGTAGCCTGGTGAAGTCGATGAAACATGCATCACAAAATAAAGCATACATTCGCATATATATAATTCATGGAAAATAGTGCAAACAATGAAGGGGAATCAAGAATTTGTGTGGGCCTGAGAAGTGAGGAACATGACTATGTCCCTCATCATGAAAAGACATCATGGAGAGATCATCATAACACATACATAAGACATAATCATATCATAATCATCATGTAAAATATGTTAGTCTATAATCATAATCATAGAGTAAGAACCATCAGGTAGTAATCATATAAATAGTATCATAAAATATTAGTATTGATCCTGTAAATGTCAATGTATCCATTATAACTCATCCAATAATCATCATAAGCAAGTACTAATACCCTCAAAAAAGAAAAGTAATCCATCATATCTAATCAATGTTTTAAAGTTGTGAACTCACAAACATACTAAATTGAAAACTTTAGAAAGGGTATTACACAACTATACAAATAAGAAAATATGAGAACACATGAAAATGAGAAGAGACATTTTATGAGATAATATGGACATGAGAGACATTTACTAATGCAATGTTTTGATTAAGGTAAAAATAGGTTTTGAAGGGGCCCTAAAACCATATACAAGAATATTTTGAGGAGGATCTAGTACCCCACTAAAAAAATCATTTCAAAGGAAAAAAAACATTTAAAACCAAGAGCCCAAAACCAGCACACAATCAACAGCAAAAAAAATGAAGAAAAACTAAAGCTCTAGTTGTCCAGAAACCAGAGAAGAAGGTCAAAGCCTCAAATTAGAAAGATTTTAATAGGTTTTAAGGCTCCCCAAATCATTATCCAGGGTTATGACATGGAACCCAGAACCAACAGGACCAACCAAAAGATTCCCCCCCAAGAAGTAGGAAAAAGAGGAAACAAACTCCACCAAAGGATAGAACAGCCCCAAAACCTGCCTTCAACCTTAATCAAAAACACCCAACCATAAGGATGGGCCCTTGAAAATTATCACCATCCACCTGCAAGCTCCTTCCAAAAAGTAGCAGAAAGAAAGCACCAAAAATACTAAAAGAGGGTTAAAAAAGACTCCCTCAACCACAGCATTGGGAAGAGATCTGATACCCAAAAACAAGAAAAATTGCATCAAATGATAAATACACTTTGACAGCCAGAAGAAACAAGCAACTTGGAATTAGGCCTGTGAGGAGAAGGTCCCTAGAACCACAGGCTAACCACCACCAAAGGATTTCCTCCAACACCATGTTGGCACACAAAATAACCCACTCATCCTCAAAATGAGTCAAACAAACCTACAACCACTTCCAACCCATCACCGTGTAGCTAAATGAGAGAGGAGATCACCCGCAACCACTAAACACCTTCACCTAGTAGCCACAGTCCACCTCCATAGGATGTGCCTCCATTTGAATAGGATTTTCCACCTCAATAGGAATCTAGGATGAAGGGAGCAGAAGAAAAGGGAGTCTGTACCACTAGAAAGCCACAAGATGAAACCCCGCCTCAATAGGGTTATAATCCAAATCAATAGGAGTATAGAAAGGAAGAAGAAGTCCAAAGAGAGAAGCCCCCAAAAAGGAAACAACAAGGCCACAAACCCAGAAAGAAAAAGCCTCAAAAGCAGGGGAGAGAAAAAAATGGAGGGAACAGAGGCAAAGAAGGCCCTAGCTGAGTCCAACCAAGAAGAAACAATAGTGTTAGGTGAAAACTTACAGCACCTTGGACCATTAGACAACCAACTAAACCCTGCCAAACTTCTACAAAACCCTCCCACAGTAAAGCTGCACCCCACTCCAAAATATGAGTAATGGTGAAAAGGCCACAAAAGAAAAGCCTGAGCCCCCCACAATGCGGATCTCACAGCAAACAAAAACTCTCCTCCCACTACAGGATAGCAGCCACAAGCCACCAATACTTTCATCCACCCGAGAGAGTGATACAAGACAGTGGGAATAGGGAGGGACGATGATCATCCTATTGATCCCCACCCTAATCCGTACAAAGGGAAAAAAAAACACCACCACATGCCAATAGCGCCCCCATACACCTCCACGATGGATGAGACACCACTTCTCTCTCCATCTGTCTCATCCTTTGAGTCTTCCCCATCTAGAATAGGCATCGAGGGTCCTCTGAAAGCCATAAAAACCCTAGCTTTCAATCTTCCTCCACTCCTGCTCCCGCCCATACTTGATATTCACGAGTTTTTTGTTTACTAATGTAATGTTATTATGCTATTTGTTAATGTTTTAAATTTATATATTTTTATAAATATTAGTATTCGTCTATAGTGATTTATTTTGTAGGACATAACCATGGGCCATTTTTGAAGTAGCCTATGAAGTCTTGTTCTTGTTAGATGGTATAAGAGTTCATGTTCCATTTGTAAAAGATTTCAAAAACTTCAACCAGATATCAAAGCCTATTTTTTTATAAGAAGTACTATCTAAATTAAGTCATTTATTTTAAATTAATTCTTATATGAAAAATTTAAGGTCCTATTCAACTTAGACCCCTTCATAATTTATGAATATTTTACCAAATTTGATTTTGTAGATAATTGAGTTTTTCATAGTTTTAAAAATACAATGTAACTCAAAATCCTAAGACAAAAAATAATTTTTGATATAGACATGAGGGTAGTCATGAAAAGTTCTCTACATCAATTCTAAAAAATAATGATCATTATAAGAAATTATCTTTAGATAATATTCAATAACAAAGTTCTCTATGAAAAATCCTCTTAGACAAGTAAATATCATTTTACTTTTTCTAGTTCTTTTAATACTAGATATATATAGATCTTTTACAAGTAGTTACACTCAAGGAAATGAAATCATTATTTTCTCATAAAGAGAAGGGATATTCCCTTTAATCTTATTTTCTTAAGACTGGTTATTTTTATTCTGCTTTGCATCTTTTATTCATCTATTGTTTTTCCTAAATGTTTAAATATATTTTTCCTTACTAGTTGTTATCATGAAAATATCTACTTTCATTGATACATTCATTTTGGCTCCAAACATTATTTTTCCTTCATAAGATTCATTATTCTTCCTCATTATTCCTTAAGATAAATAAATTTATTTAACCTCTTTACTATTTTTAACTTTCCTAAGCAAGAAGTTTTATAAGGTTTTAATTTTTTTAACGTTGCATGCAAATTTTATTTTTATAACTTGAATATCAATTAACTCAACTTTTTTATTTAATGTCAGATAAATCTTATGTGGAGAAGATGGCACGATGTCATCTCTATCATTTTTTTATCAAAGGGGATCTTTACAATTTTGAAATTGGACCCAATGCTACTGAAGGCACAAAACTTTATCCAGAAGTCAAATACACAACCATGGATTCATATATGGAGCGTTATCTATAGCTAATAGATTTTTCTTAAATAATAGCTTGAAATATTCTATACTCAATAAGAGTGTATTCATAAATAATACACAACACTTGCTCTTTTATAGATTACTTTTTTAATAGGTGGCTTTTATAAAACATGTATAAAAAAAATTGCAAACAATATTTTTAAATTAGCAATAATAACCACCTTTAAATAATTTGGTCAACATTATTTATGAATTATTTATGTGCTAATTATTTGGATGATTTATAATGATGTAGCTTTCACATAGATGTGATAAAAATTTGGTTGATTGTTTTAATCTAATGTATAGTAATTAATTTCAAAGAAAATTTGTTGTGTTTTATTTACATGTTTAATAAGTATTTTTTTAATATCTTTTATACTATATGAATAAAATTAATAAATAATAGTCTAATGTTTTTTAAAATGGTAAAAAAATGTTGATTATATCTATGAACCAAAAGGGACAAGTGCATATAAAGAAGCAAGAAATTCACCCTATAATAACTTAGAACAACATTAAACATCAATAGTAATAACACTGAAAAAATACACACCTTATGAAGCGAGAAAAAATGTAGTAGGTAAGACCAACAAAGATTAAGACCACCACCTAAAATAGTTTAATTCCAAACAACTTTTAAGATCTTTGTCTTGATTTAGCTTTTCAATTCCTAGATGATATTAGAAAGGTCATCAAAGCAAGAAAATGAACCATAGGATACATAATTTTCCTTTCGAAAGAGGAGAAAAAGGGAAGAAAATGAACCATAGCCTTAACTAAACCATTACTTTTCTCTTTCAAGGAGGATTCATTCTATCCACAATATAAAAATCTACATAACCTAAGACCAACATGAGAATTGAAGAGCAAGGATAACTTTAAGAAACCCCCTCCTAGGAAAAAGTGTAAAATCCTGGTGAATCCTACATTATTTTAGGGGGAATTTTTTATTGATGAAGAAAATTATTTTTCTAAATTAGGAAAATAAAATAAAGGCGAAGGTGAATTTTTCCCCTGCCTAATAATTCCATAAAATTCTGGCGAATAATACATTAAAGTGGGGGAAAATATAAATTGTATGAGACAAATTGTTTTATTTTGAATTTAAAAAATTATAATATATGATGCGAATGATTTTATTTTGAAGGGAAAACAATAATTGTATTGGCGAATTTTATCTACCGTTTGAAAATTTATTTATTTTATTGGCTAATCTTTCGTTAATTATGGGAAAAATAATTATTTCATTGGCAATTTTCAAATGATGGGGCTCGTCATGTGGGCCAATGTCGAATGGAAATTTATTAGAGATGTAACATTGTAATTAATGCAATATCACATTCAGCGAATATCAACTTTATTTGTTGCCAAGTTGGTATCAATTAATGCAGACTCGTCACTCAACACTTTGGTATCGATAAGCATGTCTAGTCACATCACTAATCACACATGGACACATAACCTAATGTCCATTATTTTATATTGTTAAATTTTTTATTTGAGACCATTTTTATACTAGATCAATGGCTGAAGTTTAATTTGGCCCAAATTTCTTGAAGGAAATAGATTTCTACAGGAATTCACTGGAATGATGACACATATCAAGCCTTAAAACCTGCACCGTAACCATGATCATTGATTACAACTGGTTATTTGTTTATGTGGACGTAGATAGTGCAACTACAACTTATAACTTGTAACTCGGTAAGAAATAAATGCCTTGTCAGTGAAATTCTTTATCTACCATCCACTCAACACACAGATCAACGATGTACAAATTCTTATAGATGATATTGCGCATGCATTTATGGGAAAGATTTACATGGAGATATGAAAGATTAAGGATGAGAGATTTAAATCTCAAACATGCATAATGCATTTATGGGAAAGATTTACATTAAATATTAATGAAAATGGATTTAATACGATTAAAGAAAGAATAATTAATTGCTAAGTATCAGTGATCACTATCAATGAAGGGGCTAGGACTATTTATAGACAATCTAGCTTCTTTCTTCTTCAATTTTCTTTTGGTAGATTAAGAGTCAAAGCTATCGATGGTTGAAATTTCACCTCTGGTTTTAAATTTTATTTTTAGGTCTTTAGGATGTTGATAATTAAAGATGGACACTCCAATCCATTTGAGATGCACATCCCAAGATGACCAGAAGTCCTTTTTGGGCAGTGTCTTAGAAGAGAATCCTCACTTAAGTTTGTAGGGAGGTTGGTGGCAGAACTTTTATAAATTATGGTGTGTTGATGTTATTGGGTCCAGAGTTCCTTGAGAATGTTGATAGATGCCATGTCTACATGCACATTACGTCCCAGTTTTTGCGTCTCTCCTCGACCTTAGAGGAGAGGAGGTTGAAATGTTGATGCTGCTAAGGAAGGTTTTTAAAGAGAAATTCTTGGAGTACAATGTCGATCTTGTTATTTTTGTGGAATTAGGGGTGGGGACCCCTTGGCCAAGAGCTATACCTAAGCTATTGGAGCCAGGCAAAATTGTGGCCTAACAACCCTTTCTATTGAACCTCAATGATGAGAAACTAATGCGATGCGAGAAATGGGCATGGCTTGGGAGGGATTTTCTCTGGAAATGGTTTTTCCTTGATGAATTGGATGAGATGGAATACACATGGCTTGAATAATTCTCATAGATTATCCTCTCTAGAAAATTCTACTTAGATGAAAGGAAAGATAAATATACCTAGTTTACCCATTCCCGTTACCCGGGTGTTTTGAGAATGGACATGTAAAGTTTCACTTTTTTGTTTTTCTTTTTATACAGATACCATCACAGCACTGGTCCACTACCAGTGCCCTAGTAGGCTAGTAATAGTATTAGTTTATTTTTTTTGGGCTAGAAGTAAGAACCTAGCAAGTTGCAAGTTTGTAACCCTAAACCCCCTCATTTTTGCTTTAAAATTTTGGAGGGACTACGATAATTGTAAATTTTTAGAACATATTAATGAAAATTTTGCAATTTAATTTCAGTTTTCCTATTAAGTTTTATGGATTTAATGATTTTAGTTTTATTACTTTGCACTTAGCATCTTCTTTGTTAAAATATTGATTGGCGTATTCTACTTCGATTGTATCTACCCAAATAAGGGTTTCAATTTGGGTTTTATGGGTACAAAAAAAGATTCTTAGACTTCTCTTTGATTGCAATATTTTAATTAGTTACTTTATCTATGTATTAGACATTTAATTATGCTTCTGTAGAAATAAGGAAGCGATGGATTGGTACTTCCATTTTTAAATATGAGATTAGAACTTTTAAAATGATTAAGTTTCTTTATCAGTCCACAAACAAAGAAAGTTTCTATTTTTAACATTTAAAAGAGTTTTATTATTGTTTACTAATTAATTCAGATCAATATCATCAAATTAAAAAATAACTATAAAAATTATGTGGTCTACATCGATAAATTATATGCCAAATTTGTCAACGTCAATGTGCCTTATCGATGTGTAATTTTGATTATAATACAAATACAAATAATTAAATGAATAATAAATATTGATAATTGAATTCAATGTTAAAGTTAGAGTTAAACATTAAAAAATATACAATAAATTTTTAAATATTTAATTTAATAAAAAATTAATAAATTTTTGGTGTATGGTGTATTTTTGGCCTAAGTGGAAATAAAACCCAATTTTTGTAGAACACTTCTAGAATCATGACATGTGTCCACTCAAGTAGGTGTCAATCAATGATGATGCATCAATTGATGATGACTGCCAATGACCTTTGGATGAGCAGAGATCAATGACATATAGTGTATTTCCGGTCAAAAGCGAAAAGAAATCCCATTTGTGCAAACCTATTCTAGAATCATGACACATATCCACTCACACAGTCAGTTTCATTCGATGAATTGATGATGATGTGTGAGGTGACTACTATTACAGTAGTACTCACAAGCTAAAATTTAATGGGGCACGCGGCACTTGATAGACTATCAATGACCAACGATCGTTGGATGAGCCTAGATCAACGACCCAAGGTTATTTCTGACCAATTTGGGAAATGGTCACCTCTTTTTGAAAATGTCCCCCACAAACAAGGCACGTGTCATGAATTAACACTCATGACTCAACTAAGTATAATTAAAATATAAATTTCATTAAAACTAAACATTTAATAAATGTAAATTATAATAACTAATAAGCAATAAGCTCAATTTTTGGTCTCGACTCTTTGGCTGAAATTGTAGACATATGTCAAACGTTTAAGTGATATGTGTCCTAGTGACATCATATATCTGTCTTCATAAAGAAGCAATAAAAATTAACATGACTGACGACTGACGACTCAGTACTCATGATTGTACATTTTTTGCCCTTTAGGTTTTCAATCTAAGTTTTTCGGTTCTACTTCTAACTAGTATTGGAGATCCAAAAAGGGGTTATAGCTTCTTGGTTGAGGATTGAGGAATTAAATAGAGTCTCTCATCTCTCTACCCATTCATAGTCTACACAATTTTAAATTACTAGTAAAATCCAAAGCACCTACGTCCTGCCTTTTAAATTTTTCAAATCTCATGGTTTACTGTTTAGCTTGTAGAACTCGAATTGGGGTTTAATTTTGAATCACCCCTATAAATTGCAGCTATGTAGAAATATTTGAATTATATTTGTGTAGTAATTAGTAATACTATGATGGGAAAAACAAATCACAAGTTTATGAGTAAAAGGAAAAGAAAGGAAATAGAGATAATAGAATTCCACAAACTAGTTAAACACCAGGTTTCACTAATGAATTCTATGATATTTATGATCTTGTTATCCATGGAAATAAGGGAATAATGGAAATTAGATTTTCACTTGAAAATAACTGGAAAGATCCGACGAAAGATTCAAAATGTTACTCATTTAACGGGCATGGTAAAGGCAATCCCAAATAAAATTGTAGTGTGGGTTGCTGGGTCAGCACGCATGGTGTTACCTCAAGTATTCCCTTGTCCATAAATTGTCATGGTCTACACCCAAAATTATGATGAAAATAGAAAAGTAATTGTCAATAAAAATACTCAGGAGGAAATTTTTTTGATAATCGAGACTAAATTTTCTAGTCTATTGGACCTAGGGTCTGAATTAAAAAAACTCAAACGTGCACATTGACCTGGGAATGTTGGTAGAGAATTATGAAAAATTAGATGCAATATAGAAAGATTCATATATCAGAGGAATAACAAGCAGTTCTAGTTTAGATCCAGATCATAAGCCTCCTTATGATTATGATATTTTGTGCAATAGGTTCTGAATAGTATTTCCTTGCTAGGATATTTTGGGGGATGGATAGTAACAAAGAAGTGGGTGCGAACATTATTGAAATGATTTTTCATATTCGTTGTGAAAAAGAATCAGTAAAATATAATATTATTGAGCACATTGTTCATTGCATGCAAGAACAATTACTAATGATTAAAAGAGGTTTACAGAAGACATTTATATTTACAACCTACTTGTGCTATCTTCTTTTAGCAAAGCATCGTGCAATATTTCAGACAAACAAGCTTCAAAGTCAGGTCCAAAATCCAATATATGAATGGACACCCAAGATAAGGATGAGTGATAATAGAAGGAACTATAAAAAAATTTAGACTTATTTTTGGAACCAATGTATCATAAAATTACAAGCACTCCAATGCCTAGATTTCATGTGTCTTGTAGAGATTACATTCAACTCCAAAGTGAAATACAATTGGCTGACTGGTACTTAATGGAAGACTACACTGTGTTAAGGTTTTACGGTTCAGTGGTAGAACCCTACAAAATTACAATACATGTGACAATGAGGGTATTTAAATTAGAATATGTACATAAAATGGAGAGCACATATGTACTCTTTAGTGGTCAACAAAAGAAAATGATATTTTCTTCCTTACCTTTCTCATTTGGAGGGTTCACATTTGAGAGAAGAGGATTCAAAGTGACACAGATTTTTTGAATAATATTTTATTTTATGTTTACAGTCACTGGAAGCATGATCCACCTAACATAATTGAAACAAATCTTAGAGAGAATGGGAACTCTGCAAGAAAATTTCAACAAGAGAGTATGCCATTGATAGAAAAAATTAAAAACATGGAGTCTTGGGACGAGGTCTAAAAAGAGGTGGAGAAATAGGCCAATGAAAATAATATTTCAAAACAAGATTGTCATCACAAATTATGGCATTGCACAAACATAAAGGAAAAGTGCAGCAGAGGACATCCTACAATTTCTACTAGATAGATGCTTAACCATTTACAAAAGCTATTCCGAAAGACCTAGTGGGTCAATGTAAACATGGTAATTGGACTCAAACCAAAATTTCTGATTTTTGGGAAATGAGGATGAATCTCGGCAAGCCAAAGACCTCTAAAAATATTTATGAAATGGAAGAGGATCAAATATTTAGTGATTTATGGAATGAGGAGTATCCATCTGAAGCCTATCACATCAATGATGATCATCAAGATAATTAGTATGAGTGGGATTCTGTGAATCCCACATCGATTGATGTATATTCAATTTTTACTCGAGTCGATGTGCCCAGAAAATAAAAATATAGAAAAGGGAAGGGATTATAGAAAAAATAGGTTTTCCATGTTGGGGTGGTCTAGGTCCCTGAAGAAAAATGCCTTGGCTTCCACTTACCATGCTCGCTCTACCAAAATGTTGTAAGGCACCAGTAATTGAAGGTTCATCAGAAAAAGGTACTACTTAGTCTGATACCCTTTCACCTTGATTTATTCCAGCTTCAAATCCATTTCCACCTTTCCCAAGCACTCTGATTCATTCTCAATCAAGTGCCACTCCCACTGGTGGGGATGGCATGGGTAGTAATAGTGGTTTGAAAAGGACATTACCAATGGACATGAAATTAGTGGACACCAGAGATCAAGGCAGTGTAAATAAGAAAAAGGTTATGATAACAATGCCAATGGTGTCTGTGCTTGTGAGTCCAATAATTTCCACACCTTCTAGACAAAACCCTTTGAATAGTCCAAAAGCTACACTTGTAATGGATCAGGGTGTTACTGTTACTAATCCTCATGGTGAAATTATTAGAACCAAAGGTGGAAGCTCATACATCACTGTAAGTTCTATTTCACCTTTCAAACATTCAGTTGTGCCAGAAAACCTTGATTTTCATTTCAATGATTTTGTAACTAACTTTGAACAAACAAAAAATAGGAATAAAAAAAATACTAAGACATTGAAGAGGGATGCAATTGCTACAAGTCATGATACCGAACCTACATCGAATAGGTTATTTCCCTCATATGACCCAAACAAAGAAATGATGGAGTTCATGGTCATTATTGTTAGGAATAACAGTCCACAAGAATAACTGAGAGGGGGGTGAATCAATTGTGAGACATATTATTAAACATTAAACTTTATAGACTAGAATTTCAATTTCAATGATAACACATTAAATGCTAACAAAATAACACAATCCTTTATTGTCAAGGAAACCCTATTAAAGGTAACACCCTGATGGTAATTACCACCCACAAATGATGTTTTGAGAGTATAGTATCCCTGTTAAAATATTTAGCCCTGTTAGGAGATTATTAAAACATTAGAGTACACAGTCCCTATTAAATGATAGACACTGTTAGGAGTCAAGATTAATAATGGGATCACTACCCAGGCACACTACCCAAAGAATTTTAAAGCCACCCTCAAGGATTTACAATCCAAATAAGTGTACATAAGAAATATACAATCCATTGAATTATCTGATAGCAACTATCTTTTCTTGGTCAATTCCAATGAAGTACTATAATAAAAAAATCTACTCTACATCTAATAGCCAATCAAGCTTTGCAGCTTCCACACTTCTCTGTCTTTTCAATTACCTTCTCATCATTCCTCTATCTTTTCAAAAGAAAAGATCTCTCATATATATAACCTATTACAATAATTGATTAGGTCAGCCAATTAAGCCTTCCCAATATACAAATAAGTATTTAACCCCTTTCTAAGATACACATGGTACCTAAAACAAGTAAACATCAATTACAATACATCAGATATAATCTAAGATCTGCAATCCATGCTCGCAATCCATAATGCACGCTACACATCTGAAGTTTGCCCCAAATAGGTCTCCTCTAGAATACACACCACAAATGATGTCACCAACAATCAAACAACTTACGATCAACAAAAAACATTCCTCAATATGTCTTATGTCATCTCTTAAGCTCACATAACTTGAATCATCATAGCCTATAAGATATCCCCAAAACATAGATACTCGCTCTGTCAAGAATCAGTGTCATGGTCCAAAAACCACTCTTCACGAAAACATTTGTAACAACTCTAATATGCATTATTAAGACAAGTGACCTTAGAAATAAGATTGTCACACACCCTTCTTCATATCATCATCTTCTCTCATTCTAATTCAACCGTACAATATCTATACACTTCTGTCAGTCATCATACAATAGTAATAACTGGTTTGTTCTCTCCACATAAACATATATTGAAATCAGTGACAAAACATGAATCCCAACAACATCACTAGTACCCAATTCTAACATCATCCAACAATCTCCCCATTTGGCATTGATGAAAACATATGGGAAAATCTATCAGCCCAAAAGTACTCTCTCTCAATACAATCTTCTCAATATCCTCAACACAACTCTCCCTAAAGAAGTAGAGATTTTCACATAGAATCTCTCCCCGTTTGACAACAATGGAAAAGGGTTCCATAACTCTTCTTTAATCTTCTATAAGGTGTATCTTTTTCAAATCTTCATGTCTGGAAACCAGGTGCAAAATCACCCAAATGTTTTCTATTGTGTTCGAGTGATCACTTTGCTTGAGGAGTAGATCCATACATCAAGCCCATAAAATGATATAGCTCTGAAATCCACTGGACTGATACATGCCTACATCAGTTAATTATCAAAAGGAGGGGCTCTCACCCCAAGCATGCTTCTGAGATACTCAAAAGCATCTTTTGGCAAAGATTTTGTAAATATATCTGATATTTGTTCCTTTGTGCTAACATACTCCATTCTAATCTCTTTCCTTGCTACCTTGTCTCTCAAGAAATGATACTTAATAGAAATATGTTTAGTCTTTGAATGCATTACTGGATTCTTTGACATATTCACTGTGCTAGTATTATCACAATGGATAACCACTAGCTCTTCAAAAATTATTCCAATGTCCTTTAGCATTTGTTTCCTCCAAATAACTTGTGTACAATTTATAGCAACAACAACCTACTTGGATTTAGCAGTAGATTGGGCAATATAGTATTGATTCTTACTTAACCATGAAACTAGCCTTTTTCCAAGAAAAAATTCACCACCACTTGTACTATTTCTATCATCCACACTACCTGCCCAATCAACATCATTATAAGCATGTAAAACAAAGTCATCTGATTTCTCATACCATAATACATACTCTGATGTTCCTTTCAAGAGTATGAAAATTCTTTTCATAGCAGCAAGGTGTGTCTCTTTGGGATCTACTTAATTTCTTGCCACAATTCCAACTACATTGGAAATATCTGGTCTGGTGTGAGTTAGATATTGTAAACCTCCAATCATTCATCTGTACCTTGTCTGAAAAATATTCTAAGTTTCAAAATTACAAGTTTATAACCAGTCACCATGGGTGTCCCAATAGGTTTACAATCTTCCATTCCAAACTTCTTTAACATTTCCTTAAGGTACTTGGTCTGAGATATAAAAATACCATTATTATTTTGATTAATTTCCAAAACAATAAAAAAATTCATTTCACCAATCATTGACATTTCAAATTCATTTTCCGTTTCTTTAGAGAAATTTTTACTCATTTTATCATTGCCTCCAAAAATGGTATCATCAACAAACACTTCTGATTAATATTCCATCTTCACCACTTCTTAAATATAAATTACTGTCTGCATTACCTTTTCTAAAACCAAGATGAGGTAGATACTTGTCTAGTCTTGCATAACATGCTCTTGATGCTTGTTTCAGTCCATATAATGCATTCTTCAACTTACAAACCATATCTTCATCTTCTGTCAAAGGAAATCCATCTGGTTGCTCAATGTATACTTCTTCTTCCAAATCTCCATTCAAGAATGTTGATTTCACATCCATCTAATATACTTTAAAGTCTTTATGTGTAGCATAAGAAAGAAATAATATCATAGCTTCCAACCTAGCAACAGGAGAAAATGTTTCTTCAAATTCTATGCCTTCTTGTTCCGAGTAACCTTTACAAACCAGTCTAGCCTTATTTCTTACCACTGTTCCTTCCTCATCCATTTTGTTTCTAAAAACCCATTTAGTTCCTATCACTTTTTTGTTTTTAGGTCTTTGTACCAACTCCCAAGTGTTTTTTTTCTTTATCTGTTCTAGTTCTTCCTACATAGCTTTAGTCCAAGATTCATCTCTACATACTTCATCAGTAGTTTTTGACTCAACTTGAGATATCACACAAATTTCATCTCTTACTTTTGATCTTGTCATCATTCCTTTACTTACATTACCAATTTTTTTTTTTTCAAGATAGTTCTTCTTAACATACCTCGAAGTCTTAGGAGTTTCAATAAGCTCAATTGATTCATCTTCAATCTCATCATCAATCTCCAAAGGTTCTGTAGGATCAACAATGCCCTTATTTATCTCTGCAATCTGACCATAGTCATACATTCTTTCCTGAATCTAAAAATTTTCATCTATCCTCACATTAGCGCTTTCAATAAACTTGCTCAATCTTAGATTGAAACATTTATAGGCTTTTCTCTTAGTACAATAACCAAGGAAGATACCTTCATCACTTCTAGCATCAAACTTCCCTATCTCATCATCTCTTTTGATATAGCATTTACTTCCAAATATTTTTAAATATTTTACAGTAGGAGTATGATAAAACCATAACTCATAAGGAGTCTTACTTGTACTTCTCTGATCTAAATTGTGTTCAAGGTGTACACAAAAGTACCAACAACTTATCTCCAATGAATGTGTGATACATTTCCTTCCAGCAACATAGTTCTTGCAGCATCTAATATTGCTCTGTTTCTTTTCTCTGCTATCACATTGTGTTTTTGTGTCCTAGGAGTAGATGTTTGTCTGGATATTCCATTCTCTTTGTAGTAGGTATTAAATAAATTTGAAGTAAACTCACCACCTTTATCTGATATCAAACAATTTTATCTTCAAACTTGTTTCATTATCAACTTTTTCTTTGAATATCTTGAATTTTTCAAATGCCTCAAATTTCTCTCTTAAATATGTAACCCACATCATTCTAGAAAATTCATCAACAAAAATTATAATGTACCTTTCACCATAATAAGATCTTGTTCTTGTTGGGATTAATGGGAAGTATGTACTGAGAGGGGAGGGGTGAATCAATACCTCTACAACTTTTATATCCCTTTATCAATTAACCTTTGTAATCAATTGTATATCCATTCAATCTGATTTAAACTATCTTGATATGAGTTATAAAATTAACATACATGTGAACATTCATAGAAACATTCATGAAAGTAATTTGACACACAACACAAGATATGATATCACAGAAAACTCCTGTGAGGAAGTAAAAACTATAGTGGGGATGGCACCCACAAAATCTTCACTATGTGTAGATTGGAAAGGGCCGATTAAGGATTACAATTTGATCACTTATGATGATCTATCTTGTTAGGAGTATCGGTGGAGTCTTGTTAAAATCTACTCTGTTAAGAGCTTTAGCAACACTATTGAGTGTGCACTCAGTTAAGAGATTTGTTGCTAGATTGTTAAATCCACCTTCCTTGAAAGGATTTTTACACTTTTCTCTACTTGTTAGAATGGTATAAAATTACAAATTGAACTGGTAAATGCAATCTCCTATTGCTGATATAGATCCTATTTAGTTCACACAAAAGAATATCACCTTAACTATAATTGAATAATAGCTCTGATTCTCGGTATGCTCTGTTCTTGGTTTTGATAACCAGATTCATCTTTTTGTTGTTCTTTTTCTTGAAACTCTCAATATAATCCATAGATGTGTTTGTATGCTTCATTCATGTTCTCCTCTCTCTTCACATCATCTATTCATCCATAATAATGAATAATTTCATCATCTATTTATAGATGGATTGACTTCATCGAGTTATGATAAAAACAATGTTAACTCTAAGATCAGGTTTACAACTTATACCTAGATCTCCTAGTCTATGTTTTTTAAATTAGTTAGATTGATTAAAGAACTTACATTAATGTATCTTTTCCATAAAGAAATGGATTTAAAACAATTAAATATCCTATAAATAGAATACAATTTCTTTATCTGACGTGGAAAGTCAGATCCACTTTTTGCGGGCTGCATTTGACTTTTGGTTCTGTTTGTCCCTCATGCTTGACTGTCATTCACTTTGTTCTGTCACTTGCACTTTATCTTTCTTGTCAGTCTACATTGTAACTTGCATATTGGGTTCCTCTGTCGGGTTCCACTTTGTCTTTCTATCTTTTGATTTTAGTTTACACACTAACTTGTGTCATCGGTTCTCTTTGTACTTAGTCATCTTCAGTGATCTCTTAGTATCCGATCTTCATTTTTCTCGTGTCCTTTCTTTCGGTGTAAGCTTATCAAAATTATTGTTTGTATACTAATTGAAAAATTAATGTCATCAATCTCCCCCTTTGATATTAGTATCAAAAACTGATATGTGCAAAATACTAACAAAGTGTTAAGTATATACAACATATATAATCCTTAGTCATTTAATGACTCCCCCTATGTATATGCTGGTAAATCTATACATATGATGTCTTTCCTTATAAATATCATATACATATACATATTTTCCATTTTTCCATCTAAATGAATGAATGTTCATATCATCATTTTCTTATTTGTATTTTGTACTCTTCATTTTCCCCTTTTTTTGATAGTAAGGGCAAAGGTCTTTTACCTTAGAGCTTATCAAAAATATGGGAATGTGAAGACTTCATGTATTCCATCATTTTATCCTATTTCTCTTTGAGGTTCTCTAGAGCCATGTACTCGAGTGTGATATTTCAGTGCATATCATAGATGTTGTCTTCCATAGATATCTCTGGGGTTGCAATCAGTTGCCTTGCTAAACTGATGTGTTGTTGGAGCAGTGTTAGGTTTGGCAGAAGTTGAGCTTGGAGCTCAGTTATTTATTCCCTAAAATTTGTTTCTGCCTCCCATATCTCTTGTCTTAACCATTCAATATCTATTATCTTCTCATAATACAGCTTGACTACAATGTTTCCATCGGTTGTTAGAGTTTGTGCACTATTTTCTAGATCGCTATCCATCTTTGCAATGTTGTCACTATTCTCCTTAGTGAACTTGCCAATTGTGCTCAATATTTGAAATAAGGTTATAGATTCAGATATGATTGGATCATATTTAGATATGAATTCTAATAGCTTTACCTTATTTATCACCACTTCCTAGCTGATGTTCTATATGAGCTTCTATTGATACTTCATCTCGGCTCTCTCCTCTATTGCCTTCTTAGTATCAATGTTCTAAGTTGTGATTGCATCGGTGAGGGTATCTAGTTGATCAAGTATAGGCTTTCTTTGATAAATATCAACATTGGGTACTATTTGATGTAGAATGTCCTATGTTGTCTCTAGTACCATGGAATCCCTGTGTTGTTTCTTCAGCTTCAATGCCTTCCTCTGGCATATCTCTCCATATTGCTATAATGCTTCAAAGTCAAGTGTAGAGGGGTCACACTTTGGTATTTCTATGAGTTCATCTAGGGTGACCTCTAACTTGTTCTTCTTTGATTTCTTCTTGTTTTTCAAAGACTCAATAGAATGTAATACCATTGCCAATTTCTCAGCTTTCTCATTTGTGCTTGATGAAGTGACCTGTTGTTCTTCTTTCTATTATTTATGATCGGTTTTATCTTGTCAGGTGTCTGCACACATCTCTACATTCTTCTTGACATCATCAGTAGCATGATTTTTTATTTCCTCAAGAGTACCATCTTTTGGTTTGTCTCCTTCATTGGTGTCCTTTTCTTCATCAGTCTTGGTTTCTCCATCCTTGTCTGGAGTATGTGCATCCTTTTCCTTATCTCCTCTAGTAACCTTATTAGTGTCAGAAACATCTTGAGTATCTTTGATGTCTTGCTGACCATCGGTGTTATCCTTGTTTTCTTCTTCTCCTACATCCTTTGGAGTATCCTTCTTAGGTGACTTGCTTGTTTCTTGCAAGATATTGATAGCTTGTATCAATATAGGCATGTTGCCTGGAATATTTACCTGTGCAATATCAACTATTGTGTCCTGCTCATCAGTTTTGTCCTTTTCAGTAGTGACATCTTCATCCTTATTTATTTCCTCTATTGTTTCATCGGTAATGTCTATGACATTAGTGTCCACAATGTTGTCATTTGTAGTGTCATCCCATGTTTCATCTACAACATCTACAGTTTTGTTGCCTGTTTTATCATCTTCTTCTTTATTTAACTCAATGGAAGTGTCGTCATGAGTTGCCTTGTCAACATCTTTTTGTTGAAGGTCTTTGTCAAGGTTTTCCTCCTCAATAGGTCTATTCATTATCTTGCACCATTTCTTGTGACTTTTTTTTTCAAGCTCTATTAGTCTGCCTTCAAGAAATTTATATGCCCTCGGCTTTGGTGAGAAATCCTTTGTGTACTTCTCCATCATCTCATCTATTTCAACCTTCTTAGATTTTGATGGCATGAGAGAAACAAGTACTCTTTCTCTGATTTATTTCTCATTCTTCAAAGAAAATGTTCACTTGGAGTAAAGTATGTCCAATAGTTCTCTTCGAATATATTTACCTTCAAATTGCATTGGTACATATTTGAAGTTGTACATTTTAGCAATGATGGCATCCTCAATCTTATTTTGATCTTCTTGATTTAGTTTCAGCCATTTTCTAATGCTTGGGTCTATAATAAATCCAGAATTTTCAATATATACACAAATGTCATCAATAGAGTTAGGTTCTTTTACCTTGACACTTTCTACTTCAATAGCTTCATCCTGCTTGGTGTCCTCTATGTCCTCTCGCGTCCTGATGAAATTTATTCCTTTCTTGTTCTGCCCTCTTTTTGGTGCAGGAGCTTTCCTCTTGTAAGTCCTGATCTTTCCTTTCTTTACAGGTGAAGGAGTAGATTCTTTTCATGTTTGGCTTCTTGTCTGAGAATAATTTGTTGTCCTTGGTTTCTTGGATGGTTTCTTAGTTGTTGTCATTCTTCTTGACTATATTTTTGACAACTAGGCCTGATTTTATTCTTGTCTTGGCCTCTTCATATGTGCCAAACCTGGGTTGTTTCTTATCTAGTGGTTTATTGATCAAGGCATCAATTGCCTTAGTAGCAATATTGATCTCATAATCCAAAGGTTCTAACCATGCTTTCCTTGGTACAACAGGTTTTATATATGTTTTTTCAATGTCAACCATGAAGCATATCTCATCCTTATATTGTTCAATGAGTTTCTCAGGGATTCTTATCCTCTTTTTCATTCGGTCTTTGAATATATTGAAGTATTCATCCATGACTGTCTCGAAGTTATCACCTAGTGTAACAATGTGCTCACTGATTTGCATGGTGACAGGTTTGGTGCTGTCCCATTTAACATTTCCAACCGACGTGAATGTTTCTTGAAAATAAAAGAAGATACACATTATAAGTGAGCCAAACTTACAAGTGTTTGACTTTGCATTCCTGATTGTCTTTAAGTGTTCCTTTAATTGATTCAGGAGTAGCTCAGATAAGTCTAATTGTGTTCCCTTATTTACAATTTTGAATGTTGCATCCATTGCACCTCATGCTATGATGTTTAATCTTCTTGCCTAGAAGAATTTATAGCCCAAAACACATGCACCAAGCTTGATCTCAGCATCGATTATTGTTGTAACTTTTAGTCTTCTACCATCCCATTTGGCTCCAGTCATTTTCTTGGTCTCGGCCTTCAGTGGATGCTTTAGTGCCTTGACTTTATCGGTTATGGGGTAACTAGTGACCACATGAATGATGTCTCAGTTGATTACCTTTATTTCATCAAGCCATAGCTTGTTGTTATGCATTCAGCTAAGCACTAACTAAATCCATTCAGTTTTGAAGACCTTCAAAAACATTAGGGCATTGGTGAGCCCTTTCACTTCAATGTGTTTGAGATCTTCCTTTAGTGTTCCATCATCATTGAAAAGTTTCTTGTAAGATTCTTCTACCTCTGATGTTCCAATTTTTGCAATCTTGCAATGTATGAATGATCGAACATCTTCAACCAGTAAAACCCTAGCTGGAATGTGCAACCTCTAGATGGATCTTATAGTTAGGTTCTTTACATGTCATTTTCTTGATGAGTTTGAATTCATCTTTCTTTGCATTCTTGGATTTCACGGTTCATGAAGTCAATGCCATTTTTAGACATTTAGGGCTTCTGTGTATTGCGTAAAAATAGAGTTGTTGCTCTTTGCAACTTACTATTTACTACTTGCAAAGATTCTTGAACAACTTAGGAGTGTTTGGTGGTGAGTCGTGATTGCTTTGTGATCCCTTCACTCTATGCTCAAAAAATGCCTTTGTTTCTCTGCTCTGGGTGTCATGAACAAATGAGTTGTTCCGATGCCATATTTATAGCCATTTCCCTAAAACACATGCCAGAAATGCTTACCAACTCCTTGGTGTATGAAGACTGAGTTCATTAGTGAAGACATTACTTCCTTCGGTAACACTTGAAATGTTTTGAAGTAGTTTCTATTCACTTTACTTTTACCGAAAGGTTTTGGTATCACTGAGAACTTGTTCATTTGCTTGTTTACTGATGAGGCTCGTTATACTTAGCAAATTTGCTTTCAACCGATGCTTCTTGGTAAGTGTTAGTAATCTTATGTTTGAGTGTATACCGACAGTTTTTGTTATATATGCACGAAAGCATAGTTATTACAAATTTTAACAAGTAATACCATGATGCATCTTTCTTATGCTATTTTGGCATTATATCAATATACTATGGAACTGATATAGAATGATAACATGGGTAATGAAGTTCAATACTTACTTGTTCTACTTAGGTGGGGGTGGTAATGTCACCAGATCCATTGGATGGGGTGTCACAATTTGCATTTCTCATTCCAGCTTCATCATTGTTTGAATCTTTTCTCCACATTTTTGTCTCTAGCCCTTCGGATGACTTCAATGGTGTTTCCATTAGGATATGTTCTTGTCTCTGTCATTCGGTCTCTACAATCTTTCTTGAGATGACCAACTTTATGATAGTGTAAGCATGCCATTATGGGGTTAGTCCAACCTTTAGAATTTCTTTTCCATTGTCTCATATATTTTTTAGCAATGTGACCATATATTCCACATGCTGTACAATTTTTCCAAGTATTGTAGTCCCATACATACTGATTACTGACTCTCTTCAGTTGATAGGGATTTTCTTGACCTTTTGGCTTCCATGCTTTCCTTTTCTTTTTCCAGCATTCAATATTTGTGTGCCCATTCATTTTACAAGTAAGACATTACTTTTCCTTGTAGGTTTCCTTCTTTGGTTGTTTCATCTCAGACTTACATTCATATGTTTTATGTCCTTTCTTGTTACACTTATTAAAAAAATCCTATGAATGAAGATGTAGATTTAGGAATACCTTTCATTTTTCCTCTGCATACATTTGATGTATAGCCTTGCTTTCCACAGTGATTTCATGTAAGCTTTCTTGGTCTTGGATGTTAGGAACCTGTGTGTTCCTTCTGTTTATTTGGTTAGTGTAGTGTTGTTGGACGCATATGCTTTGTAAGTCGTCCCGTGAGTATATTTTATTATCCCACATGCATAGGTAGTATTACTTTTCTAGATCGTACTTAGTATATAAGAGTAGATTGAAGCCTTTGCTGGATACCGACGAATTTATTGTATTGAGCTTGCTCAAAGGAGGTTACCCCCTCGAAGTGGCCCGTGATCAATAGATTCATTTTGCATTCTGCTATTGCTCTATATTCTGTGATTTCACGCATTCTCACCATATTGCTGTAAGGAGGTTCCTCACATCTGGTATCAGAGCACTTTCTTGGGCTCGCTGGGTGG
>MU227446.1:2477940-2490004 GCA_018584345.1 Thuja plicata
TGCTCAAAGGAGGTTACCCCCTCGAAGTGGCCCGCGATCAATAGATTCATTTTGCATTCTGCTATTGCTCTATATTCTGTGATTTCACGCATTCTCACCATATTGCTGTAAGGAGGTTCCTCACATTGGATTTGCATAGACATTCTTTGGATCAGATTGATTTGATGATTCTCCATTCTTGGTAAAGCTTAGACCATTGTTGGTGTTGACTCTTCATTGTCCTTCAAGGAAATCATTCATTCTTTTACTAATTTCTTTAGCCTTTTTGATAATTTCATTATGCTATTGCTGAATTCTTATTTCATGTTTCAACTTTTCATTCTCATCCCTCAATTCACCGATACCTTCTATTCTTTCAATGAGTTCAACATTTAATATATTTTCCTCTTGACTTATAAGAATAATTTGATTAGTAATCTCATGGTAATGCTCTGTAAGTCTTTGTATTTGAGACTCTTTTTCTTGTAGCTTTTATGTGATCTTTCTTCTATCATCAATAGCTAGTGTTCTTTCTTGTTCATTTTGTCTAGCATTGTTCATGACATCAGTCATCCTTACCATCTGTGTCTCTTGACCGATTTGCAGAGATTTAACTTGTCCATCCCGATGTAGATTGATTTCAGTTAGGCTTGTGATGCTTTCTTCTGATGTATCTAATGCTTTTCTTGTAGTTGATCCTAAAGACTCAAAAAAATATGGTATCTCTTCCTCATGATAATATGTCTCATTACAACAAGATGCCATATTATTTATTTCATCTAGTAGTTGTCTCATGTTGATTATAGCTTCTTTATACTGTTCAAAGAACATTTGAATTTCAAGATTTTTATTCTCAATATTTTTATCAAGTCTATACTTCTCTATTCTATGATCTTTTACCTTAAGCCTTTAATCTTTCCAAGAATAGACTTAGCTCTGATACCAATTGTTGGGATTAATGGGAAGTATGTACTAAGACGGGAGGGGTGAATTAGTACCTCTAAAATTTTTATATCCCTTTATCAGTTAACCTTTGTAATCAATTTAATATCCATTCAATCTGATTTAAACTATCTTGACATGAGTTATAACATTAACATACATGTGAACATTCATAGAAACATTCATGAAAGTAATTTGATGCATAACACAAGAGATGATATTGCAGAAAACTCCTGTGAGGAAGCAAAAATCGCGGTGGGGATGGCACCCACAAAATCTTCACTATCTGCATATTGGAAGGGGGTGGTTAAGGCTTACAATTTGATCACTTCTGATGATCTACCCCATTAGGAGTATCAGTGGAGACCTTTTAAAGTCTACATTGTTAAGAGCTTTAGCAATATTGTTGAGTGTGCACTCGGTTAAGAGATTTATTGTTGGACTGTTAAATCCACCTTCCTTGAAAGGATTTTTACACTTTGCTCCACTTGTTAGAATGATAGAAAATTACAAATTGACCTAGTAAATGCAATCTCCTATTGCTGATATAGGTCCTATTTAGTTCACATAAAATAATATCACCTTAACTGTGATTGAATAATACCTCTAATTCTCGGTATGGTCTGTTCTTGGTTCTGATAACTAGATTCATCTTTTTGTTGTTCTTGTTCTTGAAACTCTCAATCTAATCCATAGATGTGTTCGTATGCTTCATTCATGTTGTCCTCCGATGCAGTGGCACCCATGAAAAAAATTACATTTGACTACTAAGGTTATTCTCGAATGTTCAAATTCAAGTTGTTGTTTAATCTTAATTGCAAAAGTAAGAATTCTGTAATGTTGTGCCAAAAGGCTATGTGTAACCGATTAAGAATATAAAAAGGCATTATATAACATTGTGTAACCAAAATCTAAATGGTACTCAAAGAGCCATGAGTAGGTGAATGGTTTGTAACCGTGGAGAGTTGTCTTTAAATAGACATTAAGGTAATCGAAGAAGATTATCCCTGGGAAGAATTGGTTATGTGATTGAGTGAGAGAAGCATAGAAGAGAAAATCCAAAATGGCTCTCTGGCAGCAGCCAGAGAGACATTCATTTGTAATTTGTAGACTTAAGTCTTAGATGTAATGGGATTTTGATTTTGATTCTATATGTTCTATGGTTTCGGTTTGATTAAATAGTTTATTATTGTTCTTGGTATCAGGTTTCGATTTCATAACAATGAAATGTATCAGGTTTCTCTGAGATAGTAATAAATGGTATTTTAATTATTCTGTTTGGGTACGTATTGGGTTGCAACAGTCCTAATTTAAATGATGGTAGACATTTTCTTAGAAAAGAATTGATTTAAAATATGATTACTCTCTAATACTTTTACATTGGAAATGGTTTCCAAAGAATCGTTATACTATTTTAGTGCATATTTTGAATGTATTTGAAATGGTTTCAAGAACTGTTACTCTATTATTGTGTTGGTTTCAAATCTTGATAATGAGTAGGCTACATATATTAGTTATTTTGATTCAACAATATTAATGGAAGATAGTATTAAGTTAATGCTATTGTCTATTAAATGTCAAAAGAAGAATGAAAGATGTGTCTCTGAAAAAAACAGTCTCAGTGCGGGGGCTATATCTTCCAAAGTAACCATTGGATCTTTGCTAAGATTCAGGTATGTTGGTGATAGCCTAATTGTGGCCAGCCAACCTCACCGGAGTGATTGAGGAGTTTTTATTTAGTTCAAAATTTATTCATTTCTTTGTAAGAGTCTATCTAGAATAGCAAGAATGTCAAATTGAATTATGTTTTGAAGGCACTAGTATGGTGTGTCTAGATAAAGACAGTTAGAAGATGTAGAAATTCATGATGAAATATAACATTAAGTATCTCGATTTGATATATGGAATGGTGGGTTTTATTCAATGATAATTATGGAGTAGAATATGTAGTTGATGCCATTATATTTTTAAGATTGGCATTGTTATTATTATCTATGTTGGAATATTGAAAGGTTGAGAGCCTCTGATAAAATTTTGTAAAGAAAGACAACAAAATTTGTAGATTTGAAGACCACATTGATTTCCTCTACATCAAATTGGTATTAGAGCTCAGAAGATTCTGAGTGTGTAGATAGAAGACAATCTACACCAGGAAGTGTTGGGTATTGTGATTCTTGTTGTGAAGTTACTTGGTTGTAGGTGTAGGTTCACTTATCTACAAATGGGTGGACAGGAAGATCTACCAGAGAGGGCCAAATGAGATGGTCCATTGTGTTTCACCAAGAGACTGGGGCGAGAGGCTTGAAAGGAATCCCAGGTGAGGGACAAAAGTTGTGGGTGTTGTAGCAGCATGGAGGAGTGGACTGTGCAATGGAAATACACCACTGAAGGTGACCAACATAAACTCTATTAATGGGAGTCTGAGTTGAAATAAAGAGAGGAAGCAATAGTAGCATCAAAGAAAGATGAAGTAAAGAGGCATACTTTTGTTTGTCGGTTACCAATAGTACATTCCACAAGACATAGAATTATTTAAACATCAGAAGTATGGTGCAGGAGCACCTCTGCTGCAAGAAGTTTGAAAGCTACATTCTGCTGCATGAAGTTTGAAAATATATAATTTCATTACTAAGGCTATTTAAATATGTTCAAACCAAAAATATTTTATGTAAACATAAAATGCAAAATTATTTATTCTGTAACAATGTGCCAAGTGTAGGAAAGAAATAGAAAGGGCATTTTGTAATTGATTCAAGAAGATGAAGAGTCATTTGTAACTACCTGAAAGATTTATAAAAGGGCCAAAATGTAATCAAATAAAAGGAGATAGTGGATAGAGAGTTAAAGTGGAAAAAGGACTTGAGATCTCTAGCAGTCAGCCAGAGAGCCATTTGAGACATATATGTATTTGGTTTTGGATTTAGTGAATGGAGATGAATTTGATCAAATGATGTTACAATTCCCATTGAGCCATTTTTATCAAATACGTTAATGTTTTATGCAGATCCATTCCATAGATTTTTGTATTGGTTAGTTATTATATGTTTTTTTTTTTTAGGTTTGCTGGGTTTGTGTGAGTTTCTTGTTGCAGAAAATAGGTCTCGGTGAAGAGACCATACAATTCATTTACACCGTTGGATTTCCTTTATTTTGAAACAAGTTTTACAAAACCTAATTATGCAACTTTTGATCAAAGTGATTTTTAAAATCTTATTGGGTTAACAAGTTATGCATGGTAGAGTAAGGGTGTAGAAAACTGTCATTAAAGTGACAGTCACGGTAATATTAATGATGTTTATTTTTTATTGAATGGGTTTGGTAGATTCTCTACATCATCCTCTCTCTTCACATCATCTATTCATCCATAATAATGAATTATTGCATCATCTATTTATAGATGGATTGACTTCATCAATTTATGGTAAAAACAATGTTAACTCTAAGATCAGGTTTACAACTTATACCTAGCTCTCCTAGTCTATGTGTTTTAAATCAGTTAGACTGATTAAAGCACTTACATTCATGTATCTTGTCCCTAAAGAAATGGATTTAAAACAATTAAATATCCTATAAATAGAATACACTTTCTTTATCTAACGTGGAAAGTCAGATCCACTTTTTGCAGGCTACAACTGACTTTCGGTTCTGTATGTCGATCATGCTTGACTCTCCTTCGGTTTGTTCTGTCGGTTGCAATTTATCTATCTTTTTGGTCTTTCTACCTTTTGATTTCAGTTTACACACTAACTTGTGCCATCGGTTCTCTTTGTACTTAGTCATCTTCAGTGATCTCTTAGTATCCGATCTTTAGTTTTCTCATGTTTTGTCTTTCAGTGTAAGCTTACTGAAAGTGTTTTTTGTATACTAATGAAAAAATTAATGTCATCAGTTCTTGTAGGACCACACAGATCTGTATGTACCAGATCCAACTTCCTTTTTTTTGAATAAGATTTTCTTGAAAAACTGCTTCTAGTATGCTTCCCCATAACACACTCTCTACACATAGTGTTAGATGGTTTTACAATCTTAAGTAGATCTCTTACTGCATTAGTCATACATGCCTTCATAATGTTATCAAAGTTAACATGAAAAAATCTTCTATGCCATAACCAACTTTCATCAACCTTCACAATAAAACAAGAAGCCTCAGATGTATTGAACTCAAACACATTACCTCTAGATTTAGTACTAGATGCGATCAAGTCTCCTTATTTACTTCTGATAGAACATTTCCCATCAATGAATTTCAATTGATAACCTTTGTCCACTAGCTGTCCAACACTCAATAAATTATGCTCAATTCCATCAACAAGCACTCAATTAATAAATTAGTTTTTCCATCCAAAGAAATAGATCCAAATCCAATGATAAGCTTAGTAGTATTGTCACCAAATCTAACAACACCACCATCATATCTTTTCAGACTAACAAACTTGTTTTTATCTCCAGTCATATGATGTGAAAAACCACTATCTATAACCCATTCAGATTTCTTTTCAACATGAGATACTAAGGCTTTTTCTTCACGTATAGGTTCATCATCCTTAATATCAATAAAAAAAATCTCATCATAGTCAATGGTATCATCATCAGAAACACCTTCACTAGCATAATAACATTCCTTATCTTTTGGATACTTTGATTTTTAAAACTTAGGTTTAGTTTTTGGAACCCTTGTAGGACATCGAGATGCAAAATGATATATCTTGTTACATGAAAAATATTTCAAAGGTAACTTTCCTTCAAATTTATCCTTACCTCTCTTTTCTCTTCTGGAAATCAGGGCTACCATTGTTAATCTCTAAGTTTTGTTGATGATTAGTGACCAACACTTAGTCATTCACCTAGCCAATTTTAGTTGGCTATCATTGTGGCCGAGCTAAAACTATGCAAGGCCGAGCAACATTGCCGAGCAGTTTTCAGTTTGCCTAGTTACATTGCTGAGCTGAGTTACATTTTCAAGCCGAGAAGGATACAAATACATTAAGTGCCGAGCAGAAAAATTTTTGTATACATGTCTGGAATGATACAAAATTCAAGGATAAGTGATCTGGCCGACTTATATAAGCTTTTTGGGCTGACTTATGTATGCATTTAATATTCTTCTACGGAGTTAGTTATGCATTTAATTGTTTTATCCTATGCATGACTCATTGTAAACATTAATTGTTTTACCATTAAGGTATGGGTATTGGATCTTGATCATTGATCTAGATCTCACTATCAGATTTGAACAGGTATATTAGATTGCTTCTAAACCCTATTTTAAAAAGAAGTGTCCAAGGAGAGAATAGATGAATTGTCTAGTTACTACATTTTAGAAGTAAAATGCACAGAGGGTTATTTTGCTAAGAAGTAGAGATCAAGCAGAGAAACAACACATTGAATAGTAGAGTAAAGTTATATCAGATTATGAGATCATAGAAGGTACTGAAAAGAGGAGATTCGTCATCAGCATCAGAGTGCATAATGAAGGATCAATACTTGAGACATTCTAATCATTGTATCAGGTGAAAATCTCTTAACAGAGTGGTTCTAGCAGACCTTTCTTTATCTCTTAATAGAGTTCTTACTTTATTGTAAGATGAAATCCTTTAACAGGGTAGATTGTAATGATCTTAAGCTCTTAATTGGGAAGACCTTTCATAGGGTAGATTACATTTTGTAATCAAACATTTGTAACCTTAAAAGGTACGCTTTATTACTGTAGTAGTGGAGAATTTTGTGGGTGTCATCCCCACCCCAGTTTTACCTATTTGGGTTTCTGGGTTACCAAGTCATTGTGTTATGTGTTATTTATTTCATTGTGTGGATGCTATCTGAGATTACTGAGATTACGTTAGATTCATATATGTATAAATGTGGATCAGTTTGTTTTAAGTGTTTAAATTTGAAGATCTGATTCACCCCCCCCCCCCTCCTCTCAGTATCTTGCTCTCCCATTATTGTATTTCCAACAATTGGTATAAGAGATTAGTTCTCTAAAAATTTCATATCAACTTGAGAATATAGATCTTGAGATAGAGATCTAAAAGATGGGTAAAGTCATTAAGAATCAAAAGATTGATATTCAGCTAGCACTACAACAGCTTGAGACTGCAAGACAAGAATTAAAGAAGTCCTTGACTACAAGGAAAGATTTGGCCAAAAAAATGAATGACACTTATTATTAGGAAGAGGACACCACAAATCTATTTCAGAATGGAGATTCTACTAAGAGTGATGCAGCAATAGCAGATTTACTGGAAAAGAACAGTGCACTATGTGAAGAAGTCAAAAACTTGAAAAGAGAACAAGAAGCCCAATCAATAAGAATGTGTGAAGTTGTTGAATAGAAAAAGAAAGACAAAGATGACAAGGCTATGGCAGAAGAAGACAAGAGAATGTTGACTACCAGACTTGATGAAAGAACACATGATGTGCAAACAATGACAGTCAATCAAGTAGACATGGAAAATCAACTACTACTTGTGAATCAGGAGATCAGTAGGAAAGACTTGGAGATTGTAAATATTAGATATGAGAATATTCAATTGAAAGCTGATGAATTAAGATCTGAGAAAGAGCTTAATAATAGAGTGAATGATCCAAGTTCAGCTATGAGCTACTTTGAACAACTAGTGGAAGCATCAAGAAGACCTAAAGATTCTTCTAGATTAGGTCACACTGAACAACATTCAACCACTGAAAATGGAGAATCATCTAAGATAGGTGAAAGAAGGCATGCAAATCTGAGAAACAACAAACTTGTTTGTCACCACTATGGGAAACCAGGTCATACAGCAAACATTTTTTGAAGCAAGAATGGTAAGTCCAATTCAAAAACTAACTTTAATGGTTATTTCTTTAACTGTAATAAGTTTGGACATCAAGCACGTGAATGTAAGATAAAGGCAAGAGAAACACCTAGAATCAATGGTAATTGCTATAACTATCACAAATATGGCCATAGAGCACAAGATTGTGGATCTAAAGGTAAACAACAGTGGACATCAAAGGTACAAGAGAAATCACCAAGAAAAGGAAATACTAACAATTGGGATTACAATACATGGCATAGTTGTCATTACTGTGGTGAGTATGGACATGTTCTAGAAAATTTCATAAGGACACATTTCAGAGGTAAGTCTAAAATTTGGATGAATGGAAGCCTAGTTTGTCATAGTTGTCTAAAAATTGGTCATACAAGGAAAGATTGCAAGACTAGGGTACCTGCTCCTACTATTGAGTAAATAAGGGAGCAGATGAACAAGACATGGGTTAAGAAGTCTAAACCATGCAGAAGTGAAGCTCATGAAGCTGAGGCCACCCAATCTAATGGAACAGGTGATCACATCACCTCCAACTAAGAAAAAGAGGTATGTAAGGAACTGTATTTAAAAACTCTTATCTTACATCAGTTCCTAACATGAAATGTACAAAAGTCCATATTTTCATATGTTAAGATGCACTAGGAAATATTTTGAAGACAAAATGTCGAGATGAGATAATTTCACTATAGATGTCAAGTACTATTCATGGACACTAAAGCTGAGTTCTTTAATAAGTCTCAAGTTTTGTTGGCCGAGTAAAATTTTGTGAAGGCCAAGTTTAGTAAGCCGAGTGGGATGCAAGTTGTGTTAAAGCTGAGGACAGCTAGCCTGCACTAACTCAATGGGTAGAACATTCATTGCTTACCTACCTTGACCTTTCAAAGTTTATAAAGGATGAACAGTTGACATCTCATTTTTACCTTGCAATTTTTACTGTTTACGGAGCGATTGAACTAATTTGCAGAATTGATCTTAACAAAGTTAGCTACAAAGATTTCATCAGCGTCCCATCGGCAATCCTAAGGTGAATAGTGCAAAGAGATACTTGCTGAGGTACTCTATTTTTCATCTCTCAAACCCTAATTTCAAATATTATGGCTGCAATTTCTTCTGAACCAACTAAGAGTATGGAGGCAGAACCGGAACAAATTTAGTTGATATGGAGTGATGAATGTGAAACTCTTAACTTTTGAGCCATTCCTAAAAGTGTGATTCAGAGTGATTTAATGGGAGACCTCTCATCCATTCCACCCAAGGTACTCATGATTCATGATTTTGGATCATGTTATATGGTTAAGATTGGTGAAGTAGGTGATAGTGAATTGAGGAAATCCTACATCAAATTGTGTGAAAATGAAGTTCTTAAGGAAGAATTCAAACATCTAGCCAATAAAGGGTTAACTCATGCCCTAGATTTTCCCCAAGGTTTCAAATATGAATGGATTAAGGTTATCCTTAGCCGAGTTCATGACATGTGTATGTGGTTGGATAATGAACCAGTCAAGATCACCAAAATCATGATTCATCGAGTGACTGGATATCCTATAGTAAACAGAAAACAAACAATAAGGGATAACAACAAAGAAGAGATTACATTGAACACTAGAGCCATATGGAACAATAGAGGTATGAATATCTCTACAATTACTAACCTAGAACTTGATTTTAGAGTAAGAGTAATAGCACATAAGTTCTATCAGTCGAGCAGATTGGATAGTGTTCCCTATACAACTGTTGGTCAGGCATAGAAAATTGTGAAGAAGAATCATACATATGATCTTGCCAAGCTACAGTAAACACAATTAGCTGAGAACCTAGCATCAATTAGAAAGGCTAAGAGCTCATCATGTAAGTTTGGTTCTTTACTAGTCTGTATATTTTTCTACATTCAGGATACATTTCCTACATTGGGAAATATTGTTTGGAAAAAGGATAGACCTATTACAGTTCAGATTATTGAATGTATAGAGAAACTAGGAAGTAATTTCAATAGCATAATGGGGAGCTATTTTGTAGAATTCAAGAAGAGAATGAGATTAAGGACTAGGATTCCTAAGTCACTAGTGGAGAAGCAATATGTTTTCTAGTTGATATAGATTATACTTATATCAATGCAGTGACTCCTAGGATAACATGCTTAGAACCATTTCCATATGAAATCAATATTGATGAAGCATCAACTGCCATCAATACACTCCTAGCTAAGGCAATTGATACTACAGCAGGGAGATTTGTAAATTTTGATGAAGCTAAGGCTAAAATTTCTAGAAGCTTAAATGAGGGAACTATGGAGAGGAAAAGAAAGAAGATTGTGAAGAACCTGAAAAAAATGGTTGGCTTAGGTAGTGATGAAGAACCTGAGGATGCACCTTTAGGCATGACCACTGGACAAGGTGAGGGTATTTGTACATGGGAGGAAGTAAGTGCATCAGAAGAAGTTACTAAGAAAGCTAAGGGCAAGAAACCATCAATTGTCAGAGTAACCAAGAAAAGCAAAGCTAAACCCAAGGTTACACCTCCTGCAGCTAATCGTGTAAGGACTAGAGAATCTACTGTTACTTCCCCAGTAGAAGTACAAACAAAAGTATATGGTAAGAGGAAAGTTGCAAAAATTAGTTCTGGAAAGGAAGCAAAGGTTTCTCCTAAGGCTGAGCCAAGTAAGCTAGCAAAGAGACCAAGAAGGAGACTAAATTTGGGGACAGACAGTGATGAGGAAAATATAGAAACTGATGAACCCAACAACATACCTACAGCTCAATTCAAGAAACCAGTAAGTATTGATGAGGTATGTGACACTTTGAGGAATTTAGCAGGGCTAGCATCATTTAAGTTCATTAAGTATGAAAAGTTGAAAACTGCAGATAGGCACAAAGTACATGAAGCACTCTTGGACATGATGAGTACTTTCAAATTAACTCCTATAGAGATAGAAAATCATGTGCCTGATGAACTTTATGATTTTCTATCAAGAAAATGGGAATTTGCATTTTCCACAGAAAGACAGATCAAGGAAGGAACACTAGCCCAGGTAATACCCAAGCTAACCTAAAAAAAAAGAGCCAAATTCATTGAGGAATACAAGAGCAGATTTGTTCCTAAACTCAGAGGCAATGCTATTCTAAAAAATGATATTGAAGGTGTAGTACATCAAAGCACAGGAATCTAGAAGGAAATCTTTGGACTTCTCATTCCAGAAGACAAGAAATCTGGTGAAGGGACATCTAAGCAAAAGACAAAAGAAGTTGAAGTCAAGACTACCCCTGAACCATAGATAACTCAAGGTCAAATTGCCATTGAACAGGAAAAGACCAAAGATGCATTAGATGCAACAAACTCTATTGATCTGACTGTAGACAATCCTATGGATTTTATAGTTGATGATCCAAGTGATTTGAATGTCGAGGAACAAGAGATGCCGAGTGTTAAAGACACTAACTCACCTATTAAGGAAAATGGTACTGAAGAAGGGAAGACCACAACATTTGATGAAATAATTAAAGTTGTTAGTGATTAGAAAGGTGAAGAGAAACAACAAACAAATGAACAAGAGGTAACTTCATAGAATCCACCTATTTTAGAGGTTTTGAAAATATTTTTAGATAGTGGAGTAGGGATGAAGGATACAGTTGATGAGCCTAAAGAAGAAGAGGCAATGCAAGTGTTGGTTGATATACCACACTCTGCATCATCCACTCCTACAGGTCCTAAAACTAGTGGTATGCCCAATCCACAAACAATTTTGATAGAATTAAAAGAAGCATTGGACGTTGACACTATCAAAGGGAAAGATATTATGCTGCTGAGCATAAGTTCTCCAAAGTTGAAGAAGAAGAAGATCTTGAAGAAGTCTCAGATTCTAGATATAACATTAGAGGAATTCATTGTGATTCCACAATGGGATCCCAATGAGTTATCATTTGAACAAATAGGGACTCTTCAAGAATTACTTAAAAGGAAGAAGAGATAGGAAGAGATGAAGATAAAACAAAATCAAAAGCAGGTGTTGCATGACATCAAAGACATATTTGCAAAATATTTTGACTTAGAGGATGAAATGCCTCAAGCTCCAATCATTGATCAGCTAGTCAACATTGTACAGAAGATAACTGATGAGGACATAGACAGTAATGAAAAGCTTCTGCAATGGTCCAGGAGAAGATTTGAGAGAAAAGTTCTAGAAAAGATCTCAGAAGAGATTGCCACTAAACAGGTTGAACTTTCTATTCTTGTAGAAACTTTAGAGAAAGTTACAACCAATGTTTATTCTTTGTACAAAAAATTATGTGATGTTGAATTTTTCACAAAGGATAATCTACAGCTTGTTGAGAAGC
>MU227446.1:2503770-2518948 GCA_018584345.1 Thuja plicata
AGTGGCCTTGTTAGAGGACTTAGAAAATTCCACCTGAATGTCACCTTGTTAGAGGATTTATACAAATGACTGTTAAGTCAACCTTGTTAAAGGATTTAACTGATACAATGGTAAGAAAGTAATCAGTTGTTGTGATCTAGTACATACAACTTACTATGCAATTCAGATCCAATTACAACTCTGATGTTAACTTACTGGATACCCTACATTGTCATTTCAACCTTCTGATCTGCTTGGAAATCTATCAAGCAATCACACATGCAACTTTATACTTCTACCTTTTTCCTTCTCTGCTAGATCATGCCAAACAGTAAATCAACTATGCAAACCTCTTGCATACACATACAGTCTTCTACAAACAATAAATTACCCCTTGAGGTTATCATATACCTCTCTGTCTAGGTCAGATAAATCTTTTTCCACTTAAACAAGATCATAGTTCTTAGGTTAGGTCAAATCCAACGGATCATTCCATCTTTGCATTACATTTACTTCTCCAAAGTATTCTCTAACTAAATCTTTAAACCATGCATTAATTACGGTTACCCATACATTAAATGACATGGATCAATCTTTAATTAACATTGCATATCCCAATAAAATCAAATAAGTTGGCTAGAGATCTCAAATCTCATCACTAATCCTATTAACCAGATTTTTATATGCGGGATAGTAGTCATAACAGTAAAATTTGCATAAAGATACAGTCCTTTAACATTACTGTTCAGCCAATACAAATGAAATACATTGCTATTACATTCATATTATCAAACAATTTTTGTACTCTAAGTTTTGATCAAATTCACAATTTCAAATTTATAAACGATCATTACATTGTCCATTCATGCTAAATGTATTAGACAAGTGTTCCTTCAAGGTCACATCTTGCATACTGAAACTTAGAGGATATATGCAAAAAATAAAGTAAGAAGGAAGCATGATGAAGTCTAGGGTCTATGTATTGCCTTTAAGAGGTCTTCTAGTTTCTGGAGTTGTTCATCAGCATCATCTGAAGACTTTCATATCCTATTTTGTCTTTGTCTGTCCTCAATCATAGGTCATCTATGGTCCTATATCCTGCATCATGGTGTGAAAAATATATTAGATCCAATTGAATCTAAGCAATACATAAGATCCTAGAAGATACCATACATCAGTCAAACTCACTCAACTGCATATTTACTGATGATATCAATGTAATAGAAAGATATGCATTTACATTAACTAAATAATAATATCAGAAAAAAAAAACATATCTTTATGAAAATCCTGTGCTATATTTGAGAGATGCAGTGAGTGTCACAAGCCCGTGCTCGAACTTCACAAATATGCATTATTAAAGAATGAAAGAATGCTAGATTTTTAATGTACAGGAAAGGGAAGAGATGATCAAATACATATTTCAAACACTATTGATATTGATATGCAGAAAGATGAGCAAGATTCAGTGCAGTCAAAAGCTCACATTATGCATATGAAGATGCAGTTTTAAACTGTGCATATGTAAGAGTAAAAAGAAAATGATAGTGTTATTGTCATCAAAAGATTATGCATGTTTGGTGAATCAAGCAACAATGCTGTTGTGAAAAATGTTATGCATATGCAAGTAAAGAGTGTTGTACATGTATGTTAATGATGTTATCCATGTTTGAATGATAGTGTGGGATCAAAAATGGATATGCATATGTGCAATAGAACCATGCAAATGAAAAAACAATGTGCATATACTGTCAAGCATAAGTTATTTTTTGTGCATATATCCATAAGAGTGGTGGTTCATATTGCTGAGAATAGTGTACCCATATGCCTAATTTGAAATTGAAGTAATGTTTTATGTAGGGTATTGAGCTAACAATCTTATTCTAGTGTATTAAAATGACGGTGCCATTAATTGTAATGATGTTATCAAAAATAGTAAAAGATGCTATGCATATTCAAGAGGAAAATGATAACAGCAATGCTTCTATAAGGGAGGAAAACAAGTTTCATATATTATAATTGCATGGTCTCTTCACAAAATAGTAAGTTATAGGTAGGAAAAGATGATTCCAGTTCAAAAGGCACAGAATGCATGGCTTCTAAAATTAGCTCAAGCACAAAATTATGGAAATAACAGACAGCAATGGAGGAATTATTAAACAACAACATGAAGGCCGAGTTTGTTTTATGCATAATAATTCATTATTGTTCAAAATTGGTAGCATGCAACAGCAGTATCAACTCGTTATAAGTCACAGTGAATAGCATATTCAAACATTAAATAGAGCCAAGAAGGACATCAATGTGCATAGAGATTGTCTATTCAAAACACAAAAGCTTATCTCAATAAAAGCTATGGAGTAAACAAATATTCAAATCAAAAAGATAGAATGAAAAAAATGCATGAAGAGTGACTTATCTACAAAGGTTCTGAAGAAGAGCCCGAGTTCTCAGCATTATGTAATATGGCAGGTGATAGAGGCCCAAGATTTTTATGGGATACAAAGCAACGCCATATATTATGGCACATAATTCCAGTTTGAATGTAGCCCATGGCACTAGAGTCAAGCCTGAGCCCTAGGTCAACATAGATAAAGACCAGTTCACAAGGAGAAATTTTAGTTAAGAGCCCAAGTTTCATGGAAGAGCCCGAGTTCTTATAAAGATCAACATACAGTGCCATTTTTAATGGCAATAAACTCAAGGAAAAACACATGCAACCCGAGCCTCAAGATCATAGCATAAGTCACCAATAGAGATAAACATTATATAAAAGAGATGGCATTGATCTAAGTCACAAATCACAGACAGAAGGCTTCAAATACTCCACCAAAGCCCAGACAGTAATGGTGAACTCCAGCTCCAAGTCAAATATAGAGAGTTACAAGAAGAATACAACATGGCGGCATCAAACTTCCTCTCACAGTAAAGACCAAATGTGCATGTACAGTGCCATATAATATGGCATTTGATAGCTCAAGCTAGGTGAAGCCAAGAAAATAGTAAGAAAAAGATGAACTTATCAGCATGGCGGCACACAGAAACAGAAACAAACCATAGGTTTTCTCAAAAAGATAGACTTCAAAATGAAATGCAATAAAGACCTATGTCAAAATGGATACTTTTTGAAGTCCATCAATTATACGAGTAATGAACTATAGTGCACAACAGACCCCTCCTACTACCATGACAGCACATCTCATACTTTGAAAAAGAAGTGGAAAGTTTTTTGCATTAAAACATTGGTCATGTTGACAATGGTGATAGTGTCAGGATTGGGTGATGGGTTATATACTATGGTGTCAGCTTCATTAAGTTAGGGGTTTTTGCAAATATGTTAGGGTTGTATGGTTGAGTTTGACATCTTATGTTATTTTTAGAATATAATTTAGATATTTTAAATATATTTTTAATATTTTAATATATTCTCTGATACATGTTGATATATGTTATGTAAAAAATGAAAAATCAAAAGATATATCAACATTAGGGGAGCTTTTTGGAGGGCTAGTCTAATTTTCAAAATGAGCCTTTAGGGCTTCATTTTGGGCATTAATCATGCCATGGATTTAGGGATATGACCTATTTTGAAGGGGGACTTGATGGGGAGCTACCTTTTAGGCATGATTTTGGCCTAAGAATTAGGGGTTTCTTTCTATTTAGGAGACCTTTTAGGAGGGAGATCTCATTTTTGAGATAAGCCATGTGGGCTATTTAGTGGACTGTTTACTTCATGTTTAGAGGTTCAGAGTCTGAAAAGGAGATTCTTTCAGTGAACTGTTTGTTCATGTAGACCTTTTTTATGCATTTTGTATCCATTTGGTTGCAGACTTTGGAGCGAGGGCATATATAGAACATATCGTTCCTAAGTGATTGGAAGGCCATTTTTGTAATCATCTTGTCAGATTTTTGAAGAAATGAACCATATTCTTTGACTCCCATTTTGTGTACTTGTTTTTCAATATCGAGTCCTGCTTCATCTTTTCTAGAAAGTGTTAAATTGGTTATTATCTGAAGGAAGTGAATGAAGTTATGTTCCTTCTCAAGAAAATTAGTTTCCCCTAGGCCTTGCATGACAAATCTATGTTGTTAATTCTCCAAGTTGTTTGTCGTAGAACCCTGATAGCATGAGTTTGTTAACCTACATGTTGAACAGAGAATCAAATTGCTAAAGTATTCATTTGTGAGTCAGGATTGAAATGCATATTTTTGAGAAGTCTAAATTATTCATTAGTGTATCACCCCTATCTATTTCTAGTTTTAAAATTCCTTCTTTCCCTTTCCCTACTAAGTTACAAATCAGGAGGTGATATCCCAAATCAGATAGGAACCGGCCTAGAACCCGAAGACTCTTCCTCATCCATAGTTCACCCATAGCTAGAGGAAGTTTCCATTGTGAGGATAGAATTGTTGTGTAGCCCTAATGCCTAATTTAGGGTGAAAATTCTAAGCCTGAACAATTTTTGGCATGCTCAGTGGGACCAAGAGGTCATAGATTTCATAATTCTTGTTGGTTTTGATATGCATCTAGCAGGTTGCAGGCCTTTGGAAGGTTAATATTATGCATATCTGGCGACTCTAATGTTATATCTATTGGTTTTATGAAGATTTAGTGCCTAAGATGGATTACTATCCTCCATTTTATGAAGATGTTTCTGCATGTTCTGAATATCAATCATATCAATACAACCATACTGTTGTTTTTGTTCCAGAATTTGAAGGACAACATTCATCTCATGTTTATCACCGTCCAGCCCAGCAGCAAGTTTCTTGGTAGCATGCATACCAACCACCACAAAGGAGTTTCTTTGATGATTCTCAGAATTATTTCTAGCATGTTCCAAACATGAGCCTTGATGATATTCTGGAGAACTTTTAAGAACAAATGAGATCTGTGGAGAAAGAGAAAGAGTATGGCATGCATCAAGAGGAGCTATCTTATCAAGCTCACATGCACTAGCAAGAAATGGAGGCTCAAAGTTATGAGAAGGAGTTGTTTGCCAAGAAAGTTGCATTTAAAGAGGAACAAATGAGGCAGTTAATGAAAAAATTACAAGAGCTAGAAGTTCAAGTAGCTTCTTGTGCCTTTAGTCAACCTACAACCCAAGAAAGATCCAAGATGGAGATTCCAAGTTATAAGCTTGTAGAAGAAACAAGGCAGCCCATACAAGAGCCCCTGAGTGAGCATGGTCAATCAACCCACTATATTGACTCTCAGTCAGAGAGGTGTAATGTAGCTGAGCCAGATGAGCAAGATACCAAGTTGTCATGGAAGCCCTCATCGACTAAGCACCCTAGCTTCCAAATTCCAAATCTTATCAAGGTGGTTACATGTGAGTCATCTCCAGATCAGGGAGCTGAGAAGGAGGTTATTAGCTAAAATATGATAGAACAAGAAGTATTAGATTTAGTTGTATATCTTCCTATATATTCTGAGATGGATAGTCAACAAATTGCATCATTGGCTACAAGAGACTCTTTTGAACAAAAAGAGGTGGTTGTACTTCTCTTTGAGGAGTTACCCTCTTTTGTAGACCAAGAGAGAGAAGAGGAGATTCTGGTCACTTCAGTACAGCAGGGTGTCCATGATCAAGAAACTGATCAAAGCTTAGAGAGTTGTTTTGACAACATTATTACAGATTTATGTGAGAAGCTTGAAATGTCAGAGTTTGTGCCTATTCAAAAGTGCTCTATTGTGGAGGACATTCTTTCTAATTATTATGTGTAGGGAGGCAAGCTAGAAACAAGTGCTCTAGATTCCCAGGAGATCAGTAGTTTTGATGAGTTCCTAGCTGATTAGATAAAAGATGATGGTGTTTTGACCATGGAGGAGGAGCTCTCATGGCAGCTAATGATGCAGGACAACCATGAGGAACCAGAGGGAAGAAAAGAATCCAGCAGCATAAAGCCAAAATTTATCATCTCTAGAGGCTGCCCAATCAGGCATCTTTCCAGAATGGGTCATGTTCCTAAGATTCCAATTATAGAGTAACATATCCAACATGATTATTCACCTCAAATCTACACTAATATTAATCAAATCCAAGAGGTATGTGATCTGGTATTTCACTTTCAAGATATGCTTCAAGAGTTTTAGATCCTTCCAGTTGTATTGCATATTTTTTCAATTCCCTATATGCATAAATCTCATCCACTCTTGGTGAGAAAAGGAAAATATTTCAATGAGCCAGTAAATGGTTTTGTTTAGCAGAGTTTGTGACCTTTTAGGTTAGGGTAGGTTATTTTTTCAGTTTCCCTAAGTGTTTTCAAGCACATTTAGGTCAGTTTTAGTTTTAGATTTCCTAGCTTTCAATAAGTCTTCAAGATTCAAGGTCTTCCAAGGTTGCTGTCCAAATCTCTGAATACAAGGAAATCATTCCTCAATGATCAAGAATACATCTACAATCTGTGGTAATGAAGTTTTTTACATCATTACCAAAGATCATAAACATACACGCAATCATTAGGAAATGGTTTTCTTATATCCACATATTAGGTTTAGGGTTTCCATAGGTGATTAACAGACTCAATGCCCAATGGACTGTTTAGGCTACTTGTCCCAATGTCAAGCAGGCAGACATCCATCAAAATTTTCTAGAATTGTTACCCAAATTTTTACATGCGGGATAGTAGTCATAACAGTAAAATTTTCATAAAGATACATTCCTTTAACATTACTGTTCAGCCAATACAAATGAAATACATTGCTATTACATTCATATTATCTGACAATTTTTGTACTCTAAGTTTTGATCAAATTCACAATTTCAAATTTATAAATGATCATTACATTGTGCATTCATATTGAATGTATTAGACAAGTGTTCCTTCAAGGTCACATCTTGCATACTAAAACTTAGAGGACATATGCAGAAAAGAAAGTAAGAAGGAAGCACGATGAAGTCTAGGGTCTATGTATTGCCTTTAAGAGGTCTTCTAGTTTCTGTAGTTGTTCATCTTCATCATCTGAAGAATTTCATATCCTATTTTGTCTTTGTCTATCCTCAATCCTAGGTCATCTGTGGTCCCACATCCTGCATCATGGTGTGAAAAATATATTAGATCCAATTGAATCTAAGCAATACATAAGATCCTAGAAGATACCATACATCAGTTAAACTCCCTGAATTGCATATATACAGATGATATTAATGTAATAGAAAGATATGCATTTACATTGACTAAATAATAATATTAGAAAAAACATATCTTTATGAAAATCCTATGCTATATTTGAGAGATGTGGTGAGTGTCACGAGCCCGTGCTCAAACTTCACAAATATGCATTATTAAAGAATGAAAGAATGCTAGATGTTCAATGTACAAGAAAGGGAAGAGATGATCAAATACATATTTCAAACACTATTGATACTGATATGCAGAAAGATGAGCAAGATTTAGTGCAGTCAAAAGATCACATTATGCATATGAAGATGCAGTTTTAAATTATGCATATGTAAGAGTAAAAAGAAAATGATAGTGTTATTGTCATCAAAAGATTATGCATATTTGGTGAATCAAGCAATAGTGTTGTTGTGAAAAATGTTATGCATATGCAAGTAAAGAGTGTTGTACATGTATGTTAATGTTGTTATCCATGTTTGAATGACAATGTGGGATCAAAAATGGATATGCATATGTGCAATAGAATTGTGCAAATGAAAAAACAATGTGCATATACTGTCAAGGATAAGTTATTTTTTGTCCATATATCCATAAGAGTGGTGGTTCATATTGCTGAGAATAGTGTACCCATATGGCTAATATGAAATTGAAGTAATGTTTTATGCATGGTATTGAGCTAACAATCTTATTCCAGTGTATTAAAATGACGGTGCCATCAATTGTAATGATGTTATCAAAAATAGTAAAAGATTCTATGCATATTCAAGAGGAAAATTATAACAGCAATGCTGCTATAAGGGAGGACAACAAGTTTCATATATTATAATAGCATGGTCTCCACACAAAAAAGTAAGCTACAAACAGGAAAATATGATTCCAGTTCAAAAGGCATAGAATGCATGGATTCTACAAATAGCTCGAGCACGAAATCATGGAAATAACAGACAGCAATGGAGGAATTATTAAATAGCAAAGTGAAGTCCGAGTTCTTTTTATGCATAATAATTCATTATTGTTCAAAAGTGGTAGCATGCAACAGCAGTATCAGCTCATTATAAGTCACAGTGAATAGCATATTCAAACATTAAATAGACCCAAGAAGCACATCAATGTGCACAGAGATTATCTATTCAAAACACAAAAGCTTATCTCAATAAAAGCTACAGAGTAAACAACTGTTCAAATCAAAAAGATAGAATGAAAACAATGCATGAAGAGTGACTTATCTACAGAGGGTCTGAAGAAGAGCCCGAGTTTCAAGTGGTGAGGGCCCGAGTTCTTAGTGTTATGTAATATGGCAGGTGATAGAGGCCTGAGCTTTTTATGGGATACAAAGCAACGCCATATATTATGGCACATAATTCCAATTTGAATGCAGCCCGTGGCACTAGAGTCAAGCCCGAGCCCTAGGTCAACATAGATAAAGACCATTCCACAAGGAGAAATTTTAGTTAAGAGCCCGAGTTTGATGGAAGAGCCCAATTTATTATAAAGATCAACATACAACACCATTTTTAATGGCAATAAACTCAAGGAAAAACACATGCAGCTAGAGCCCCAACATCATAGCATAAGTCACCAACAGAGATAAACATTATATAAAAGAGATGGTGTTGATCTAAGTCACAGATCACAGACAGAAGGCTTCAAATACTCCACCAAAGCCCAGACAGTAATGGTGAACTCAAGCTCCAAGTCAAATACAGAGAGTTACAAGAAGAATACAACATGGCGGCATCAAACTTCCTCTCACAGTAAAGACCAAATGCGCATGTGCAGCGCCATATAATATGGCATTTGATAGCTCAAGCTAGGTGAAGCCAAGAAAATAGTAATTAAAAGATGAACTTCTCAGCATGGTGGCACACAGAAACAACAAGAAACCCTAGGATTTCTCAAAAAGATATACTTCAAAATGAAATGCAATAAAGACCTATGTCAAAATGGATACTTTTTGAAGTCCATCAATTATAGGAGTAATGAACTACAGTGCACGACAAACCCTTCCTACTACCATGGGAGCACATCTCATACTTTGAAAAAGAAGTGTATAGTTTTTTGCATTAAAAAATTCTTCATGTTGACCATGGTGATAGTGTCGGGATTGGGTGATGGGTTATATACTATGGTGTCGGCTTCATTAAGTTAGGGGTTTTTGCAAATATGTTAGGGTTGTATGGTTGAGTTTGACATCTTATTTTATTTTTAGAATTTAATTTAGATATTTTAAATATATTTTTTGATATATTTTTAATATTTTAATATATTCTTTGATACATGTTGATATATGTTATGTAAAAAATGCAAAATCAAAAGATATATCAACATTAGGGGAGCTTTTTGGAGGGCTAGTCTCATTTTCGAAATGAGCCTTTAGGGCTTCATTTTGGGCATTGATCATGCCATGGATTTAGGGATATGACCTATTTTGAAGGGGGGCTTGATGGGGGGCTAACTTTTAGGCATGATTTTGGCCTAAGAATTAGGGGTTTCTTTTTGTTTAGGAGACCTTTTTGGAGGGAGATCTCATTTTTGAGATAAGCCATGTTGGCTATTTAGTGGACTATTTACTTCATGTTTAGAGGTTTAGAATTTGAAAAGGAGGTACTTTCAGTGAACTGTTTGTTCCTATAGACCTTTTTTATGCATTTCGTATCCATTTGGTTGCAGATTTTGGAGAGGGGGCATATATAGAACATATCATTCCTAAGTCCTTGGAAGGCCATTTTTGTAATCATCTTGTCAGATTTTTGAAGAAATGAACCAGATTCTTTGACTCCTATTTTGTGTACTTGTTTTTCAATATCGAGTCCTGTTTCATCAAGTGTTAAATTGGTTATTATCTTAAGGAAGTGAATGAAATTCTATTCCTTCTCAAGAAAATTAGCTGCCCCTAGGCCTTGCATGAAAAATGTATGTTGTTAATTCTCCAAGTTGTTTGTGGTAGAACCCTGATAGTGTGAGTTTGTTAACCTATATGTTGAATAGAGAATCAAATTGTTAAAGTATTCATTTGTGAGTCAGGATTGAAATGCATCTTTTTGAGAAGTCTGAATTATTCATTGGTGTAACACCCCTATCTATTTCTAGTTTTAAAGTTTCTTTTTTCCCTCTCCCTACTAAGTTACAAATTAGGAGGTGATATCCCAAATCAGATAGGAACCAGCCTAGAACCCGGAGACTCTTCCTCATCCATAGTTCACCCACAGCTAGAGGAAGTTTCTATTGTGAGGATGGAATTGTCGTGTAGCCCTAATTCCTAATTTAGGGTGACAATTCTAAGCCTGAACAAATCCAATTACTGTAAGTCAGCCAACATCACTATTTCCACTCGACAATTTCAATGGTGCTCGGCATTGAGCAACTTTTTCTCCTCACAAGAAACTTTACTCGGCACAAGAAACTTTTCTCATCATAAGAAAATTTTCTCGGCACAATCCAAACTTGCTCAGCACAGAACAACCAGAAAAACTTTCTTTGAAAGATAAACAACTAATTACTTTGCCAAAGTGCCAAATGATCAAGTACCCTTTTAGTTTCCTTAAATCAACCATTCACTTGGTCTTCTTGTTAAATATTCTTCATCAACAATAGATATGGTACTCAAATAGACAAAAATAGTCTCACTAGTAAAGGTTTGATAGTAATGACAAAATAACAATTGCTTACATTGTCACTTTCCAACAAAAACTTGATCTAATGGTCCATCCAAAAAGATCCATCTGGTATCATTATCCTTGAGAAGCTTGTTCCTGTCCATTAGTCCTTCAGAAAAGTGTTGAAATTCCCTGAATCATTTTGGACTTCAACAAAAGTATTGGTAGATCTCTTTTATTAAAACTTCAATTTTTTGTACTAGACCATGCTTGCTGACAACTCCAAAAGCTAGATTCATTATGTGGGCCATGCAGTGAATGACAGTAATGTAGGGTGCACAAGAAGTTTGTATCTTTGTGAAAATACTACCCCTTTGGCCTTGCATTACTGAAGCTCCATCTGCTCCAACACACACCAAATTTTTGGCAATTGTCATGTCATCTATACCTCCATATTCAATTAGTGAACTCTTTACTAGTTCAAATAAATTTTCAGTTGTCGCATTATCCTTTATTTTAGCAATAGTTAGGAGATGAGGTTGGCGGGAAAAATTGTGTATAGTATAAAAATGCATGTATACCCAGGAAGTATTATCTACTCCTATAAATTCATCTAAAGACAATGCAATAAAGTTTGAATCATCAATTTTTTTCGTTTAGATCCTCTTTTTTAATCTCGGCAAGACAACTTGCCCATTCCCATCCATTTTTTACTGACCAGTGTCTGTTAGGATAGTTACAAACTTTTAGAAAGTGTAATAAAGAACTCAATGATGGGTAGTCTATCATAGGATCTCCCTTCTTAAAATATAAAAAAAAACACTTAACTGAACAACTTTTCCCGTTTGTTCTACTTCCATTTCTTTTCCAAAAAAATATTCAATAGAGCCTTTAACATCAGCAAGGTTTCTATGTATATTCTATTGAAATTCAAATAATTTTGCATTCCTAACATGTTGAGATTCCTCCTTTGTTTTTTTGGATGATATCAGTTTTGGTTACTGATCATGTTGTTGATATTCATGTTTTATCACTGATGTCAACATATATTTCTATGGAGAAGATAGAGTTGCTACTTAACTGGAATGAGTGTTTGGACACTGTATGGATGATTACGAATGATCAAAGTTGGATTTATGTAGAATGATGTGTGATGACCTTATTCCTAAGGTCACTTTAATTTATGTTACATTATGTGGATGTTATAGTTCATTTGGTGAAGACTGGTTTTCTGGATTGCAACTTTGATTCTGGATAGAGCAGGTCTCTGTTTTTTGGGTATATCTTTCTGGCAGAGATATTTCAGAACTTGCGAGCTTACAGATGCATAGTGACATATGTTAGAGTAATGGGTTGATTTTGATTGTTAATTGAAGATTGGTGATGTTAATTGTGTCATATATTCTGAAGAAGACCTATTTCCTAACCGACTTTAGACATGTAGTGTGTGAAATTAATTGTGAGCATGAATTGAGGATCTAGAAGTATATGTAATGAATTATAAATGTTGTATAGTTGTATTAGATACCATGTGTATCTTAACAAGGGGTTATGTAATTATTTGTATGATGGAAAGCCTTAATTAGCTGACCTAATTAATTGTGTATTAGGAAAGCTTAATTGGCCGACCTAATAAGTTATTATGTAAGGGTATATATGAAAGATAAATTCTTGTGGAGAAGTGTGATAGAGTATAGAGGAGAAGGCATGTGTGGAAGCTGTGAAGCTTTTTGACTGGTGGATGCAAGTAGATTTGATACTTCATTGGAACTAATCAAGCAAAAATAGTTGATGGTAGATAGTTCTCTGATTGTGTATTTACTTTATACACTTGTGCGGATTGTAAATCCTTGAGGGTGGCTTTAACCTTCTTTGGGAGGTGTTCCTTGGTAGTGAGCCTACTATTTCCTTTGATTCCTAATAGTGGTTTTTCTCCTAATATGGAATATGTATTGTAATGTTGTAACAATCTCCTAACAGGGCTAATATCTTTAAACAGGGATACGATACTCTTAGTACATTATTTGTGGGTGTTAATTCCCACTAGGGTTTTACCTTTAACAGGGTTTCCTTGACAAAAAATATTGTATTACGGTGTTGTCTATTACTGTGTTATCATTTAAATTTGTAGATTTGGTTTTTAAAGTATAAAGTTTAATAATCTATATCACAACTGATTCACCCCCCCTCTCAGTTGTGTTGTGGACTGTTATTCCTAACAATTGGTATCAGAGCTATTGGTCCTCAAAGAGAAAGTTTAACAGCTTGAGGTGATCTTGAAGATGACTTACTACAAGAAGGATAGTTCAAAGTTTAACTCTAAAAACTTTGATAGTTGGCAGAACAAGATGAGAACACATTTTCTATGTCTGGGAATTGACTACTGGATGATAACAAAGAAAAATGAAAAGATAGCGACTGAGGATGAATTAGAGAAAGCTAGTGATGATCAAAAGAATATTTTCTCATGCAATGTGGTTGCAAGGGAATCCTTTATCAATGCATTATCAGAAGGTGAATTTATTGAAGTAAAGGATTTGGACTCGGCACATGAAATCTAGTCAAGACTGGAAGCACTATATGTTGGAGACAAGTTTACAAAGCAAGCAAAGTTACAAAACTGGAAGACAAATATGGAATCACTAAAGATGAAAGAAGATGAGAACATCAAAGCACATGCAAAGAGAATTATTGATGTAGTGACTGGTATTAGGAACTCTGGAGGAACTTATAGTGAGGAAGAAGTTATTGCAAACATACTTAGATCTTTGACACTTGCATATAGAACCAAGGTTCAGGCTATAGAGGAGATCATACCTTTGACATTGAACTTCACCAGAGAGATGTTGATTGGAAAGCTAACTACATTTGAAGCCATAGAATTGGGAGACACTCTACCTAAGGTTGAGTCAGGATTCAAAGCAACTGTGCACAAAAGCAAAAGAATCTTACCTGGAAATGCAAGCACAAGTAGTAAGGATCTAAAAGAAGAACTTGGAGCCTATGTTGATTAATGGGAATAGATAAATGAAGAAGAAAGAAAGCTAGATGAAATTTTTGCATTGATTTCCATAAGATAAAAGAGAGGCAATGTTAATTTTGAGGGAAAACTACATTTGAAATGTTTTTCATGTAACAAGAATTCCAAAGCACAAACCTAAGTTTTTCAAGTCTAAGTTCTCAAAGGATAAGGAATGTTATTATTCTAGTGAAGGTATATCTGATGATGAGAGTGGTGATTATGATGAAATTGGATATATTTCTATTAAGGATGATGGACCTATGCATGAAGAAAAAGCATTAGTATCTCGAGTTGAAAAGAAATCTGAATGGGTCATAGATAGTGGTTGTTCACATCATATGACTAGAGATAAAAATATGTTTGTGAGTTTGAAAAGACAAGATGGTGGTGTTGTTAGATTTGGTGACAATACTCCTAAACTTATTATTGGAATTGGATCTATTTCCTTGGATGGAAAGACTAACACTGACAATGTATTACTTGTTGATGGACTTAGGCACAATTCTTTGAGTGTTGGACAACTAGTGGACAAGGGTTATCAACTGAACTTCATAAGAAGAAAATGTTCTATCAAGAGTAAGAAAGGATACTTGATAGAATCTGGTACTAAATCCAGAGGTAATGTATTTGAATTGAACACATCTGAAGCTTCTTGTTTTGTTGCAAAGGTTGATGACAACTGGTTATGGCACTAAAGATTTTGTCATGTTAATGTTGATAATATTGTGAAGGAAAGCATGAAAAAATTAGTAAGAGATCTACCTAAAATTGTAAAGCCATCTAACACTATGTGTAGAGAATGTGTTATGGGGAAACAAACTTGAAGCACTTTAAAGATAAAATCTTATTCAACAAAATGGAAGTTGGATCTGGTGCATACAGATCTATGTGGTCCTACAAGAACAAGATCATACTATGGTGAAAGGTATTTTATACTTTTTGTTGATGACTTTTCTAGAATGATGTGGGTTACATATTTGAGAGAGAAATCTGAAGCATTTGACAAGTTCAAGTTGTCCAAAGAAAAAGTTGAGAATGAATCTGGTTTAAAGATGAAATGTTTGAGATCAGACAGAGGAGGAGATTTTACATCATAACTGTTTAATACATATTGTGAAGAAAATGGAATACATAGACAGACTTCAGCTCCTAGAACTCCACAATAGAATGGGATAGCAGAGCAAAGAAATAGAACCATATTAGATGCTACAAGGACTATTTTGTTGGAAGGAAATGTATCGCATGTTCATTGGAGAGAAGAAGTTGACACTGTTGTGTACACGTTAAACAAAATTCAAATCAGAGAAGGTACAAATAAAACTCCTTATGAATTATGGTTTGATCATGCACCTACTGTGAAATATTTCAAAATATTTGGTAGTAAATGTTATATCAAAAGAGATGATGAGATAGGAAAGTTTGATGCTAGAAGTGATGAAGGAATCTTTCTTGGTTA
>MU227446.1:2524315-2548701 GCA_018584345.1 Thuja plicata
CAATCAATGGAGATGATCATATCCGAATTGAAGAACACTTGACAGGTAGAGTATGTTCTGAGCTGGTGTAACTGCGGTTAGAAGTTAGATTCATATTGTAGTAGGCTTTGAAGTAGCTCACTAATGTTGCCATGATTGACCTTTGCAGCTTTAAATCTGAGACGCATTGAGCAGCTTTATGGTGATCATGGACTTGAGTTACTAGATCTGTTGCATGGAAACCCAACTCATGCTTTACCAGTAATACAAAAACGTCTTCAGAAAAAGAAAGATGAATTGTTCAATTGTAAGGTCGAGTTTAAAAAAGTTTGGGCCATTGTTTTTGCTAAAAACTACCAGAAATCTCTTGATCATCACAGTTTCTGCCTTTAAGTAGCGAGACAAAAAGAGCTTAAGCACAAAAGGTTAACCTTAGTTTTTAACTTCATTTATTTTGAATTCCTAAATTAAGATGAAGCCTTTCTATGGTTTTGAGAATATGGTTGGCAGAGAAACAGTTATCTTCATGATTTTTCTTGAAGCTATAATTTTCTATAAAATCAATCTGCAATTTTGCAAAACCTTGTTCAAGATGCTTGTTTGAAATGTACATGCATATCTTTTCTTGCACAGTTTCAGAACGATAGAAATCATACCTCGACTCTCATCCCTCGACTCTCAGCCGTTTGGATTCCAATGCAGTAGCTATCAATGAAAAATTTCTTTCGCCACAGAGATGCCGCAAAGATGCAAAAACCCCTCTCGGTGCTATTGAACATAGAAATGACAACGTTTTCTCTTTTTTTTTTCTTTATATCCCATTAACGTCGCAATTGCGATGTTGTCGGCTTATAATTGAAAAAAAAAAGTGAAAAACACTTAACATCTGCCCCCCGTCGCAAATTGTTGTCGCAATTTCACCCCAAATGTATTAGTGTTTCCCCACATGCAAGGTCCTTACCCTTATTCTTGTTCGACATCTCCAATGAAATAAAGGCTGCCAAAAAAATGTTAACTTGTTGAAGAAGTTACAATAGAGTATAATATATATATAAATATGATTCATTGGCTATAAAATATATGTCTGAGGTCTCCCTAGTGACTATAGGACTGACCACTAAGTACTAACTGGTCCCCACTAAATAAGAATGAACTCAAAATTGTAGAGTCAGAGATAGATAGAGGTGAAACCTTAGGTGAAATCAGGAATGAGATTACACTTACCTTTTCCTCAATTGTAGTCATTAAAGAACTCAATAGTCTAAAACTTCACTATCGATCAAATAGAGATATCAGAACCAACCAAACCAAATTGTGTACAATAACCCTTATCTAAGAATGTATTTATACCAATCCTTTTGGGAGAATTTGGCGGGAGGTATTAGGTATACAAATATTTGGCAAAGCCCATGTAATTATAACATGTCTTATGTTATTTCTGAGGCAATTATGGGTCATCCAATAACTTTCTATGATTATGAAAGTTGGTGAAAATGCATCAGTTTGAGACACACATTCACAAAAGGCCAGGTGAATCTGGGGCCACTTATAAATATATTTGTATAAAACCATTGGTGAATATAACCTGTCAATTTGGAGCCGCCTTTATATTATAGGCAAATTTTTAAAATTTACCATGTCCAAAAAATATATTCGATTGGCGATATTGTTGAAAATTTATTAAATAGATGGGCAATGGACCTCGACATTTGATCCAATATCTATAAAGTTCTCATGACTGGGCCAACCCAATATACAAAATATATTCGCCAAAACCCCAATCACCGGTGTGCGACATTTTCCAAATGGCAAATAATCCCCACTAAAATTATCATTATAGAAGAGGTGGAAGGAACTTACATATATTATTAGAAGCTATATAGTCACCCAAGGAAAAAACACACATAGTAATAGCATGTCTCATCTTATGACAATTGTGGAACATCATAAGAGATCCCTCAAAATCAATCTGTTGAAACTAATCTCCAAGATTTGAGGAAATAGTGATTGACAAAGTGAGTTGTTTGTTTATATGTAAAACCTCACATACATTAAACAATTTCTATATTTTTTCACCTCATCAAACTAATGGGATTTTAAGTAAAGAGAATGCTATGATTTCCATTCTTATTCATTTGAGTACTCCAATGATAGGCTAAGAAGTGTGATCTCACACTTGAACCTTTTAAAAGACAACAATTTTGAGATCCAAACATGGATCTCACTTTGTGATGAAGAGGAATAATGTTCTAATTCATATTATCATTTATGAAATATTATTTTCTCTTTAGTTAATTATTTTATTGATGTAAGAGGTTGTTAATCAATTAGTAACTTTACTTTTAGTTTGCAAACTCTGTAATTTTTAGAAATCAAGATTTTAGGACACTAATCATTATAAACAACATATAAATAAATAAAATGAGAATCATACAGTCATAAATGTACAAATTACACAAGATATACATGGGGAAAAGACTTTCGAGTAAAAAATCCTATAAAGCATCATTTAATTAAAAAAATTACAAAACATATTCTTTCATAAATAGACTGAACCTTTGGATACTTCTCCTTACTTCCACACAACCAATAATACCTTTGTGTAGAGTGACATAATTCACTATAGAAATCCAAATTTGCACACTCTCAAATGAGAGAGAACCTCTTTAAATACAAGAGGAATTTTGGCAACACTACTCACACCTTTTCAATGACTCCCAATTTATAAATAATTAATAATCGAATATTTATTAGATTATAACAATTTTGAATGAGATATGCTTAATAAAGCATATAATATATACGGTTTTATAACCTTATATTAGAACAATATATAAATATTATTAAGGTATGACCCCTAATAACATTATGTTCTAACACTCCCCCAAAATGTGAATAAGGGGTATCATAAGTAATTTTTCATTAAAGTAAAAAAGAAGAACCCCAATAATGTAGGTCCTTTTTTACAGTGATAAATACATATTAAAATATATGTCACCATGAAGATCATGCATTCCAAACTACATGAAAGACATTTTGTCATAATTTATAATCTTAGTGTTTTAAAAATGATGCTATGAGGTCTTATACAAACCTATATTGTAGTCATGGTCTTCTCAAATTATCCTCTATGCATGTCCATTGCATAGTTCCCATAGTTCTTGTAGGAATAATATAATGCTTTTACAAGTGGAAGATTTTAAAGGAGAATAATTTACAATATGCTCATAGGACATAAAATGTGCCTATAGAACTTTAGAAAATTTTTCTATAGGACTAAGGAATTCGTACAGGTCTTTTTTTATGCCTTTTAGGTCTTACATGGTCATGTGCACGAATATGGTTATAAAAAAGGGGTGTATGGGTGGCTTTTTTCTAAAATTAGCTAAACCTAAACTTGGAAGAGTGATTTCAAACTTGTGCTCTAAAAATTTGAAGATACAAAAAGAACATCAATTGTAGCGCTCCGAATCTAGTTTTTAAACTACTAATTTTTGCAAAAATGGATAATATTAAGTGGTTCAAATTCTTCGTGTACGACAAATTATTCACATTTGTTTCAGAAAAGCATAACATAGTGTCTGATTGCACTTCAAACAAAATATAGTTGCATTTATAACTTTGAAAATCCCTCTAGTAGAAAGATAGTTAATAGTGAGTACCAAAAGTTTAGTATTTTTTGTAATTTTTTGTTGAGTATTTTTTTAATATGAATTTTCAAAGTGCATGCATCGTGAAAACTAGATACGTGTTCATATGCTTCAAATAACTTGTACCAAACTAATAAAAAACTTATTATTTTTTTGAAATGGTAAAGAATGAAGTGTAAAATAATAATATATAGTTTATTTCAAATTTGGAAAGGTACGCAAAAAATTATCTTAAAAAAATGGTACATGTATGTATCTAAGAAGTCTAGAGACACTATTAAAAGAAATTAAGTATTAATATGCTAATGTTGTTCAAACTTAAAAATTATATAATTAGAAAACTCAGGAGATGTGTAAAATTATGGTGGTAATTTTACAAACACCCACTTGATAATGTGTAAACCTGATGACAATAAATTTGAGAAACAAAATTGGAAGAAAAAACATGACAAAAGGAGAGAAATGAAGCACCCAAACCAAATGCTTGCCATCCAAGCCAAAGTACAAGCCTAAACATGTAACGATTGGGTTTTTATATATAAAAGACACGATTGGGTTTTAACCCGTATGTATTTATTCAACATAAAGTCATACAAATATGTGTGTGTATGTATGTATGTATGTATGTACATACATACATAGATGTGTGTGTATATGCATATTCATATGGAGATGGATATGTATATATATGTGTGTGTGTGTGTATGTATCTCTCTCTCTCTCTCTCTATATATATATATATATATATATGTGTGTGTGTGTGTGTGTGTGTGTGTGTGTGTGTGTGTGTGTGTGTGTGTGTGTGTGTGTGTGTGTGTGTGTGTGTGTGTGTATGTATATATATGTATATGTATATGTATATGAATATACATACATACATAAATATATCTATACATGCATATATATAGGTACATAGGTGTGTGTACTATGTCTATCTATATTTGTATGTATGTATGTATGTATATAATATACATTTATGTATCTATATCTGTGCTAAATCACAATCCGTAAGTGAAATATAGTCTTTGTGTCCTAGTAAATAACATTTAACAATGTGAAGAATGAGAGAAGTGAATCATTTAGTCTCCATCTATTGGCAGCCTTGAGGGAAAGTATTCTATGGGACAAAACGTGGAATGAAGGGATACTTAACTTCATTCTTTTAGGATTTAGTGCAATGAGTTGTATGTATTTAATGATTTAGGATCCATAGGAAGTAGGTGCAAATCCAAACTTGTGTTTCCTTATATGGGAAAATTGCATAGACTAATAGGGGGAAATCCATGGACTCCATAAGGGATTGTTGCACTATCACATAATTACAAGAAATAAAATCCTAGTGAACTTGAGTGATTTATGAGTAATGCACTTGGATCAATGGACATTCCTAGCCTAAAACCCTTAGATTCAGATTTCAAGGTCATAACAACAGTTTACAAATATCTTCACTATAACTATTGGTGAACTAGTTCCTTGAATTCTCTCAAAATCCTCTCACTCCCCCCCCCTTTCTTTTTCTCTCTACTTCTCTTTCTCTAGATCTTCTTCTTCCTTTCTCTCTATCTTTATCTCTCTATGTCCTCAATATTATTATAATTCTCCCTTCATGTCCTGAGAAGGTGGAAGGGATGAAGGAATATCTTGTTCACATTCATATAGAAGTCCTTTTGATCTTAATTTAAAATTCTCTTGGATCTCAAAAATTATTATAAGAATTAAATAAAAAGGAGGTGTTTGTTTCAGGTGACAACTATTGCACAAGCTTCAAACAAGAGATATTTTGTTTAGGAAAGGTCATATTTTCATTATTTTATTGAAATTTGTCAGAATGTGAATTTTATACTATTCATGGTGTTGTCATTAATGGTTTCCATTTATGTCAACATATCCTATGCATATTTATGTTTTGGTTTTATCGGTTAATGTTTATCGATATTCTTGTTGTATTGGTAGAGGAGTTCACTAAAGGATGTACCTTAGATATTTATCCCTATCCTTTTTTGTGGTGGTTCTATTCTTTGTGAAACATATGGTGGATCGATTATTTGGGTTTGGTCCTATTTGGAGCATGTTCAATTATGTGTCGGTCCCAGAAGCAACTATGTAATGTGTTCATCATTGTTAGTCCTACGGGCCTAAGATAACTGTAAGGGGGGGGGGTTGAATCAGTTATCTAAGAGATCTATAATTTTTCTCTTCTTTATCTCAAAAACATCATTCACAAGTTCACCGATTGATATGCAAATGAAAATTAATCAATAAACACATTCACCACAAAGCATGCAACACATAACATAGAGATTTTCACATGGAAACCCAAATGGGTGAAAACCACGGTTGGAAAGAAGACCCACAAATAAAGTACTCTTCTGAAGTATTCCTTGTTAGAAGCTTAACCTTGTTAGGCATTTACAAAGACACTATTAGGTGTCACCTAGTTATGGGATTTTCCTCTAGCCCTGTTAGGAGCTTTACCCTATTAGGAGTAACTTTGTTAGGAGTTTTCAAACTCAAGTTAATGTGCCACTGTGCTAAGATATTTACAAAAAAGATATGTTAGGATCTACCCGGTTAAGGGATTTAGAATAAGAAAACTAATAGGGTCTTTTGAGCTGGATAATAGAAACTCCTTTTCTTGATCAGATCCTTGGTAACACAATCATTCACTCATTAGCTTACTCTGTAATATTTTGGCTCGATCACCCCTTCACATCCATGATCTACTCACACAAATCTTTGATTTGATGATATAAATATCACTTCTCAATCCCTAAGGTGGACACCACCCTATATCTCACCTAAAATATTTGAAATCACATTTCAATCTTCACACTCAGAGAGATCATGCCAAAAAACACATCCCAATATAACAAACTTCTCTACTAAATAGGTCGGCAATAGGATAGACTCAAACAATTAATTTTATCAAGAATCATTAAACATGTTTTTACTAACTCATCCTTCATTTTGATAAAATATCTACCCCGAACAATTTAAAGAAAAAAATTGCCACTAAAATTAATTCATACATGTTAGTATGATAGCTAGAACACACATGATTCATCGCAAATCGATCACCAATCACCAAATGAAGATCTACCATCGATAGCACAAGAACATTGTCACCTTTCACTTAAATAATTTATGAAACTTCAAGACATGCTTACTGATCATCCAAATCAGTTGTGGTCAAATCTATGAACTCAACACTATATCAACAACACATTCCTTTGATCGCGCCACCTAACTCATCATAGATTTGATAAATCGGTCAAATTACTCATTGCTAGTCACACACTGTTTTAGAAGTTTCCCTGTCATACTTCAGTCAAATATAAATTACACAAATAATATATTCAATAGTTGTGATCATACATTTAGTATTCAAAGGCATTCCCAAGTCTTCCATAAGGATCGCAATCACTGAAAGAACTTGAAACACACGGTTCATCCTTCTCACATATATGGAAACATACTAAGAATACTAGGTCAATAATTGACATAAATGACAACACAATAACTGATCATCACAATAATAAATCTATACCATCACATCATCAATTATGCCAACAATCTCCCCCTTTTGCATTTATGGGAATTCAAAATCGTGTTAATCAGATAATATTCTTTTCTTGTGTTCTTCTCTATCTAGCTATTATCTATCTCCCCCTTTCACACTATCTCTCTGATCTATCTCAACTAATATCTCTCCTCTTCTTATTAATTCTCTCCCCCTTTGACAACAATGCCAAAGAAGCCATGCCATTGTTCACAACCAAGTAATCAATACCTTTACTATTGATGAATCCTCCTAAGGAGTAGCCCCTTATAACATCAATCTAATAAAATATTTCTAGTACAAAACATTGGATTGATGCAACAACATCACTTTACTTCTTATTAGGTAGGGGAATAACCCCCAACTTGCCTCTTAGATACTCAAAACTATCCTTAGGTATTGGCTTTGTAAAAATATATGCAACCTTCTCCTTAGTTGGCACATATTCTAACTGCACCTCTTTCTCTTCAAATTTCTCTCTAGGAAAATAGTACTTAATTGCAATATTCCTTGTCTTAGAGTGCATCACAGGGTTCTTAGATATGTTAATATAACTAGTATTATCACAATAGATAGCCACAATTTAAATTACCTTCTTCTTGACACATTCCAATGTCTGCTTCATCCAAGCAACTTGAGTGCAATTAATAGCAGCAACAACATATTCTTCATCTACAGTAGATTGTGAAATGCAGTTTTTTTTTCCATGACACAAGTCTCTCTACAAGAAAGAAATCTCCTCCACTTGTGCTCCTCCTATCATCCACATTGCCTGCCATATCTACATCATTGTAAAATCTAAAATTAAAATCTCCCTTGTGATCATACCAAAGACCATAGTCTTCAATCCCTTTTAAGTATCTAAAAATTATGTTCACTACCACCATATATTCCTTCAGATTTTCTTGAAATCTTGCAATAATCCCAATTTCATGTGATATATCAAGCTACTATGAAAAACATAGTGCAACCTACCAATCATAGATCTATATAAATTTTCATTCACCTCTTCATAGTCATCTTCACTAGATAGCTAACAACTGGTCACCATTGGAGTTCCAACAGGTTTAGAATCTTCTAACCCAAAGGTCTTCAACACTTCCCTCACATAATTTTATTGGATGATGTAGACCCTTTTGGTATTGTGATGCATCTTGAGGTGCAGTCATAAGGAGTCACTTATTTGGTTGTCATTGATGGAAACTAAGTCAGTACAATCATAGATTAAAACTGGTAAAGTGAAGACTCAATCGGTAAGAAGGTAATGCAGAAAATTGGCTACGTCTAGAAGATCGATAAATAGTGAGAACATCACTTTTTTTGTGGTCATGGTATCTAAGTTTAATTATGAGGAGAAGTCACTAATATAGAATTAACATACTTAGATTGTAGTTTTTTTCCAACCACAACTCATTTGGTTGATTGGTGAAAGATTTTTTGTTGTCTTGGACATTTAGACAAGTAGAGCTCAAGAGCTCTTGAGTAACAGTTGGTAAATCACATATCAGTGAGTGGTATAGTATGTGCAATCATTTGTAATTCTATGATGACATGGAATATAGGTTATTAATTCAATGTTTTTATATTTATGTGATCAAAGAAAACACTTAAGTTGGATTTGAGGTGTTGCATTGGAGACAAAATGTGTTTGACCACTTTCGAGGTATAACTTGTTGTTCTTATCTTGATCTAACGTGGTCATGATAAATCATTTTAATCATTGATATTATCACTTTGGCATGAGGTACATTTTTAGGAAAGTATTTGAAGATTATTTTTGGTGTGTTTGATGTTAGTGCAAGTTGTATATATAATGGGAACTATTCTTATTGAAAAGTAATGAGGTTGTAGTTGTTGTGGGTGATGTGATTAGGGTTTTTTGATTTCAATTTGAGGTTTCTATAAAAAAATTGATAGACATAGAATAAATAGTAGTTATAGTTTTCAGAGAACATATTGGATCTGACAAGCAATCAGTGCTACATCCAGATCACTAATCTTATTGTTCCCTAATAGTTGCAGCAAGAAATATCCATTAACCAGGTGAACTCTAACTGGTTCTTTTTGTAAATCCTTTAACAAGGTAACTTCTTTATTGAGGTTTCAAATCTTATAGAAAGGTACATCATAATGGATCTGGTTGTACTCCTAATAGTGTACTAGGCACTCCTAATAGGGTGAATCCTCAGAAAGGGTATTTGTAGCTCCTAACAAGGAAAATTCATTTACTGGAGTATTGGACTTGTGGGTGTCATCCCCACCATGGTTTTCTCCCTCTAACCAATGGACTCCATGATAAAATATTTGTTTCATGTGTGATAAATTTGTGGATTCTTTATATTAATTTATTTTATGTGTTATGGTTTGGAAAGTAATTTTTTTGTTATTTAGATCAGTGGTTGAATTTGTTTAGTACATGTTTGGACTGATTCACTCCCCCCCTCTTAGTACCTAATAATCCCAAAAATATGTATCAGAGCATTGGTCCTCTTGGTGATAATCCTAGCATCTTGGGGAAAAGTTCCACTATCATGAAGGGTTATAGGTATGAGATGCAACTTCAGAATGCAAATAAGATTATCATTGAGCTGTAGGAAAAGTCGAAGATGTCACTTTCCAAAAAGAGAGAACTCATTGAGCAATTGAGTGAAATCCAAGACTAAATAGAATAAATGTCTCAAGGTAGTGCATTTGTAGAGTCTAAGGAGGAAATTAAAGATCTGTTGATTAAGAACAAGGGTCCCAAAGAAAATTTGGCTAATTTGAAAAGAGAGCTTGAAAGTCAGTCTATAAGGATGTGTGAAGTCCTTGAAGTAAAAGGAAAATTTGAAGATGAAAAGATGACTATAGAAGCTGTAACAAAAATTGTTGATGGTGCCCTAAAGGAAAAAGATCAAGAGCTTGTTAACCTTAGATAGGAATTTTCTTTATATCAAAGTCAAATGAAGGATACTATTGTAGAGAATCTACAAGCAATAGCTGAGAATGAAAGGCTTAGAGAGATGAATGAGACAGTGAAGAAGGAAATAAAAAATAAGAAAGAAGAAAATGAAAAGATGAAGCAATATAATGAAAGATCACAAAACATTGATGAAAAATTGAAGATCCAAAGGAAACACGATATAACCAATCTTGGATATATAGGAGAAGGAACATTTGAAATCGATGAGTCCTCTAAATCTGAACCTAAGGAGACACAGAAAGTGCAAAAGGTATATCGAATCATATCAGCTAAGAAACCTAAAAAACCTACTTGTTATAACTATGGAAAGCATAGTCATAGTGCAAATGTGTATAGGAGCAAACTGGTCAATAGTCCTCACTCTTTTAATGGTATTTCTATAATTGCCATAAGTTTGGTCATGCTACATATGAGTGTAGATCCAGGTCTAGTAGTAGTTGCAGCAGTGGTAACTTTGATGGATATTGTTTTACATGCAACACATATGGACAAAAAGCTAGAGATTGTAGGTCATGGTTGTATACACCTAGGTCACATGTCACATCAGTGAATACTGTTAGAAGGGAAATACAGTTAAATACTATATGTTTAGTATGTCGTAGCTATGGAAACTTGGCACTAAATTGTAGAATAATAACTATGAGAGGTAATGTTGATCCTTGGAAGTCAACCGGGCTAGCATGTTTTATTTTTCATAAGATAGGTCATATGGCTAGAGATTGTTAATTTAGGAACCAATTTCATAATAGATCAGAGGATAAGAAAGGAAAGAAGACTACCAATGTTGATGAAGTTAGAAGTTATATGAAAAAGACATGGGTGAAGAAAGGTGAACTAAAGTCTTTTGAGTTAACTAAGATCTCAACAATTTTAGGAAGTGTGGAGACTCCATCGGTGAACTAAGCATATTACTTTATTAGCAGACCACTTATAGACAAATCCATTACCAAACCCCTAGATTCATGAGCGTTAAATATTTATATGCACATTATGGTGCAATTTTATATGATATTTTTTTTATTGTGTGTAGACCGCACTGATATTTCATGGTTAATATATATTTGATAGTGGTTATTACTATTGGTTGAGTACCAACCAGTGGATACATGTCAACCGGTGACATGACACTATCCCTACCAATGAAGTATGAAACGTCTATTTCTAAATAATAAATAGAGGGAAAGTAACTTCATTTTGCACCTTTACTTTCATTTGATTATTCGAGAGCTATCTAGAGCTATTATGTGCAACAATTACTTTTGGATTACGATTTTGAGCTGAATTGTATCGAGTTTTCATAAAACCCTAACCAGTGTATTGAACATTTTCAATTTATCCTATTGGCATATTTGTGAGCTATTGCAGTTGGTAATAATGGCAAAGAACGTTGATACTCCAGTTCTGGTTAACATAATTGAGGAGCCTCAACCCATATTCAAACTACATCTAATCAAAGTGTTTGAGATTGATATGTCAGGAGCCCTATCCACTATTCCTCATGGATTAATGTTGATTGAAGATGTTTGGTCCTATATCCATTGTGGAATTGAAGAACTACGATCTGCAGCTATCAAGAAAGAATATAAGAGTATGTCCATCAATGGTGTGTTGAAAGATGGGCATAAACATCTACAAACAAAGGGTTGAACTTATGTAGTAGATATTCCTACTGAATTCCATCCTGATTGGATTCTCTATGTGTTAAGAAGAGTGCATCATTAGTTCATATGGCTAGATAGACCATACAATATTTTGAAGATAATGATTCATAGGGTTATAGGATTTTGTGCACATGGATTGGAATGAACATTGAAAATGGTGGCAACTCATTTGGTCACTAAACTAACCAAGTACAAACAAGACAATAGAGAAATGATAATTGACCATATTGCAAAAAAGGAAGTTTTTTTTGCATCCATGATGATAGGTTATAGATTTTACTAGTCTAGTCACGCTAACAATGTACCTGGTGGTGCTATACATGCTTCATATCATATTGTTAAAGATTATTTTGTATATGATCTATGTGAGATGATGAGAAATTGGTTTTTTAGAAGCATGGAAAGGATAAAGAGAGATAAGAGGTAGTCATTCAATTATGGTTCCCTACTGGTATGTATGTTTTTATATGTTCAAAAATTCTTCCCTAGTAGAGGTATTGTTACATGGTTAAAATACAAATTGGTAGTTATTCAGATAAGTGAATTCATAAAAGAATTAGGAGATAACTTCAAAAATCTCACATGTCATTATTTCAAATATTTCCAATCTAAGATGCATAAATGTGAAAGGATTCCAGCTAGCATTGTAAAAAATTAAAATAATGATATCTTTTTTATAGTAGAAACTGATTCATGTATTGTAAAAGCAGTGAAACCCAGGACATATTGTAGAGGGTGATTTAGTAACTCTACATGCTGATGAGTTGTTGTCAAAACCCTTAGACAAACAAGAATAGAGATTTGAAACCTATGATGAACAATTTGCTAAAATTCAAAAAGAATTGAAGAAACTGGTCATTAAAAGGAAAATAAGGAGAATGGTATCCAACCTAGAGAAAACGTTTGGTAGTAGTGATGCAGGAACATCTTGCATTGTTGCAACCAAAACTGAAGCTAATGTGAAGAACAATCAAAGAAAGATAGCCACTAGTGAAGTTAAGTCTAAAGTAGAATGATCAAGGAAGAAAAGTCAAAGATTGAGAATTTAGACAGTTGAGTTAGAGATCAGATATGAAGGTATTATTCATGCTTACTTGTACAAGCTAAGAGAAATCGCTGAGAAAATCAATTGTCGTTATATCAACACTAGCATGCTTTTCAATTATCAAAACTAATTGCTAGGTTTTTGGTACTAACAATTTATTTGAAGCTTGTGGTATGGAAGAAGATCTAATCTAAAAAAAATTCATTTTTATTTTTCTGCTTAAAAAGAAAAGTGTATGCTCAAACATCACAATCTCATTTTTTGATTTAGTGCATAAAATTGATGTCTGGTTAAAATTGAACAAGGAAAAGTACATATGGATTTGGTTCATAAAACTGAACAATCAAGTCCTCATCTGGTTTAGTTCTTAAAAATTAACCTATGTACTTGTATGGATGATCTAGATTAGAAATTTTTTTGCCTTTGGATCTTAATTCGATTAACCATGTGTTTTGAGTCTTTGGTGCGTTTGCACATTTTGTTATATTAAAAACCTTTATAATTTTTTAGAGAGTCTTTTCTGGGGAATGTGCTTCTTCCTTAGAGGATTACCTCAAATCAATAAATCCTTCTATCCAATATATAAACAAGACATGGGCCAAAGCTCAAAATTGTATTATATCTAATGAAGCTCAGGCAAGGTATGTAGATGATTGTTAAGATTGGGCCTACGTTCCTAAGAAGCCAAGGTGGTCCACTAGAGACTTAAGCATCTCACACGTGTACCAAACAATTGGGGAGATACCATAGATCTTACTATAACCCTGTTAATTAGAGACCACCCATTTCACCTCTAAATCAAGTGTCTTATTATAGTATAAGGGGTTAAATTTCCCCCAAAGATTCCCATAATATATGCTCCATGGTATTGTGTTGGTGAAAGATATCTTCACTAGCACGAAAATAATATCGAGTAAAGGAAAAAGCATGGGAACCTACGTCATGGACCTTTGTGTCCTATTAGTGTGAAAATTGTTGTGTGAGCTGAAACACACCCAAGAAATGGGCCTATAAAATTACATGTGAAAGACAATCTGACCATAGATTAATCATACTACCTCTATTTTTGTTGTGATTAACCAAGTGAAAACTTGCATCATGAAAAAAAAATTGAACATACAATGATCATTTTTTTTAAGTTAGTCCTACAACTCTATATTGAATGTATTATTGTTGGGTTTGTACACTCTTCTTGATGCAAGAGAATTTTGGGTACTTGGAATTCTTTCTCGACCAAAAAAATGTTTGCTTTTGTTCTTTATCTTGTTTGGAGGTTTCTTGGTGAAGTGCTCAACTACCTTGTTGCTCGGGTACTCTTTTGGTATTGCTTTATCAATGGGTCTTGGGGTGTGTTGGTTTGGTTGATCAGTTATGTTTTCACTGAGTTGGTTTTATTTTTCTCGATTATGTTCTCACTGAGTTGTTCCTATTGCTCGAGTATCGTCTTACCGAGTGGTTTTTGTTGCTTGGTGATTCTCTTCCCAAGTTGTTTATCCTAATCTGGCCAACTTCTGCATTTAATTTTTCTGGCATAATTAATGTGGGGTCTCTCTTTTGGATCTATGTGGACCTAAATCTAGGTCTCACTTAGGGATTTGAGTGTCAACCTCTTTGGTGGACTCTTGTATATATTTGGTTCTTTGTTTTTTGTTTAAGGGAGGGCAGTGGTAGTAGATATCAATGCTAGAGATAGAAGATTGAAGGTTAGCATTTAAAGGTAGGTTTATGACCTCGCATGTATGAGGATCATTGTGTAATTCATTTTAATGTATATCACCATAACTAGGAAAGCCTTACAACCTGAAATGTAATGAGTTTGATCAATTAATGAAATTTCATTATTGTTTCTTCTCTCCTTCTTTTGTTGTTGCTTCCGCATTTTGTATCTGCAGGCTGGTTGGGTAGTTGGGAGTGCCTTTGGCCCCATTGCTCTACCTGCCTTACGTCAGGTGGTATTAAAGTGAAGGTGAGATCTAGGTTCCTTCTTGTAAACCCTAACCCTATTTGGTGATATTGTTGTGGGGTAGTAGATTGTGATCTGACCTACAATTATAGAGGGATTCCAGATGGTTCATGGGAGAGGAAATCCAGATCCAGGTCTAGCTGATATGCTAAGACAGATGGCTACAAGATTGTAAGTTGTTGAGATAGCCCAATGCAAAGGAAGACATCTTAAAGATGTTAGTGATGATGAATTGCAGTAAGGGAAAGGTGAAGCTTCACTTGCACCTATTATGGATTAGGAAGAGGAGAGATTCCTAGGAGCTTTGAAAAGTTTGAAAAGTACTTTGAATATGAGAATGTATCAGAGGACAAGAAAGTAAAGATTGCAAGCACAAAGTTGAAAGGTCACGTATCCTTGTGATGGGACCATCTACAATTGGATAGAAAGAAGAAAGGTAAAGACAAAATCAAGGTATGGGATAAGATGGTAATCAAATTGAAAGTCAAGTTTCTACCTTTTGGTTACTATATTAACCTAATTTTGTGAATACAAAGTTTGAAGAAGAAATATAGCTCAGTAAAATACTATACTGAAGAATTCTACAGATTAGACATCAGATCTGGACATGTGGAAGATGAGGTGGAAATTATAGCAATATATCTGAATGGATTGAGAATTTCCATACAAGATGAGATCAGCTTGGTCAAGATGGAGAGCATTGAAGAAGCATATCATTTTTCCCTAAAAGATGAGGAGAAATTGAGCAAGAGATATGAGAAAAGACAAAGAGGAAGAGGTGGTAGATTCCCTAGAGGAAGAGGTAGATCTCATGGTGAAAATAGTAGATCTGAATCAGACAAGTCAATTTTAGACACCTCTCAAGACAAAGGAAATACTAAATGGAAAGGTGGAAGTTCATATCGGGGAAGAGGAAATTACTCCCAAGGTAGTTATAGAAGAAGAGGATTCCAAGGAACTTGTTATAATTGTGGTGAAGAAGGACATCGATCTTTTGAATGTACACATGAAAGAAATAAATTCAATAGAAGAAAAAATTCTTAGGTGCAAGAGGAGTCACCAAATGAACCTAAGAAGGAAGGAAATCTCATGATTAGAAGGATACTATGGAGTGAGAAAGATAAGAAATATCCTATCAAGAAAATTTTGTTCAAAACAAGATGTAGAGTTGCAGACAAATTTTGGAATGTGATTGTTGATAGTGGAAGCTCAGAGAATTTGGCATCTGAAGAAATGGTCATAAAGTTGCAGTTAGAAATAATGAAGCATCCAAAGCCCTATCAAGTTTCATGGATCAAGGATGAGCATACATTAAAGGTGAGTGAACAATATTTTGTGAATCTAAAAATTGGAAAGTATTATGATAAGGTATTGTGTGATATTACGCTAATGGATTGTTGTCATATTTTGTTGGGTAGACCTTGGAAATATGATAGACATGCTATACATGATGGAAGAGTGAATAGATATACTATTTAGGTTGATGGTAAGAAATAAATATTGTTACCTTTGGTTGAAGAATCTATTGGTGAGATTTGTACATCTATAAAATTTTGTTTGATGGAAGGCAGACAGTTTGCTAAGGATTTGAAAAGAGATGATATTTGTTATACTTTGATTCCTAACAAACTGAGTAAGAATACAAAAGATAAAATTCCTATAGAAGTTGTTCAATGAGTACAAGGAGATCATTTCAAATAATGTACCTGATGGTTTTCCACCAATGAGAGATATCAGTCATTATATGGATCTAATTTATCAAACAAGGCACTACATTGGTTAATATCGACCAAGAATGAAGAGCTTAACCAACAAGTTCATGAATTGTTGAACAAGAGTTTTATCAGGGAAAGTTTGATTCCATGTGCAGTACCTGCTATATTGGCACCTAAAAAGAATGGTGAATGGTGAATGTGCACTGAAGTATAGGTTTCTTATACCAAGAATGGATGATATAATGGATTGTTTGAGTGGCTCAAGATATTTTACCAAAATTGATTTGAAAAGTTGGTATCGTCAGATCAGAATTAGAGAAGGTGGTGAATGGAAGACTGCTTTCAAGGAAAAAGAAGGGTTGTTATATGAGTGTTTGGTTATGCCTTTTGGTTTAACTAATGTACCAAGTACATTTATGAGGTTAATGAATGAAGTTTTGAAGAAATTATTGAATAAATGTGTGATTGTATACTTAGATGATATTCTGATATTCAGTAAGACTAGAGAAGAAAATTTTATGCATATAAGACAAGTATTGCAGAGATTGAAAGAGGAAAAGTTGTTGATAAATCTGAGAAAGTGTTCCTTCATGAAAGAAGAAATTGTGTATCTAGGTTTTGTGATTTCAAATGATGGTTTGAAGATGGATCCTAAGAAGGTTGAAGCTATACTTAGTTGGTCTACACCTAAGAATGTCAGTGAGGTAAAATTATTTCGTAGATTGGCAATTTTTTACAGAAATTTTATCATAAATTTCAGTTCTATTTGTAATACTATGACATAGACAATGAGAGGAGACAAAAGAGAATTCAAATTGACACATGGATCTGATAATATTTTTGAGACTTTGGAGCTAAAGGTTGTTGAATTACCTGTGTTAGCCTTACCTAATTTCAATATTGTATTTCAAGTTGAATGTGATACAAGTGGAAGTGCAGTTGGAGATGTGTTGACCAAAGAAGGTAAACTTGTTGCTTTCTTTAGTGAAAAGTTGAAAGATGAAAAAAGGAAATATTTTGTCTATGATCAAGAATTCTATGCTATTTTTCAAGCTATGAAGAAATGGAGACAATATTTGATGCTAAATGAATTTGTCTTGTATACTAATCATAAGGCTTTACAGTATTTGGGTAGTCAAAATAAGTTGAATCAGAGACATATGAAATGTGTAGAATGTTTGCAGAGTTTCACATTTGTGATTAAGCATAAGAGTGGAGTTTCTAATTAACTTGCTGATGTATTGAGTAGAAGAAGATCTTTGTTGACTGAAATGAGAATTGAATTTCTTGGTTTTGATGACATGAAGCATTTGTATGAAAGTGATCCTGATTTTGCTGAGTAGTGGAGAGTGTGCAAAGAAACTATTCCAAATCAATCAAGTAATTATGAAGAGTATTTCATTTAGGAAGATATGGTGTCCAAAGGTATTCAGTTGTGCATACTAAGAGGATCAATGAGAACTAATTCGATAAAGGAAAAACATAGTAGTGATTTGGCTGAACATTTTGGTATTGATAAGACATTGAGCTTTCTTAAGGAAAGGTATTTTTGGCCTTAGTTGTATAAGGATATTCATAAATTTGTGAAAATTTGTGGATTTTTTCAAGTTGCAAAAGGAGTGAGTCATAATACTAGTTTGTATACACCAATTACTATTCTTGATTAACCTTGGAGTGATATCAACATGGATTTTGTTCATGGCTTACCGAGGAAAACAAGAGGTAATGATTCCATATTTGTTGTTGTGGATAGATTTTCTAAAATGACACATTTCATACCATGTAGAAAAACATCAGATGCAATACACATAGAAGATCTTTTCTTTAAGGACATTGTCAAATTGCATGGATTACCAAAGAGTATCATCTCTAACCGAGACAGTAAGTTTGTTAGCTATTTTTGGAAAACACTTTGGAAGAAGTTGGATACTGAGTTGAGGTATAGTTCTACATTTCATCCATAGAGTGATGGACAAATAGAGGTCATAAACTGAATTTTGGGTAATTTGTTGAGATGTTTAGTTGGATACACACTGAGTAATTGAGATTTGATGTTGGAACAAGCAGAGTTTGCTTACAACAGTTTAAAAAATAAAAGTACTAGAAAGAAACCTTTTGAGATTGTCCATGGAACACAACCGAGAGGTATATCAAACTTGAGAGATATTGTTGGAGAAGAGAAATGAAGTGTTGAAGCAGAGGAATTTGCTGAGTTTATGAAGAAACTGCATGAAGATGTAAAATAGAAGCTGGAGAAAAGTAATCTGAAATACAAAAATAGTGCAGATAGATCAAGGAGACTTAAGACTTTTGAAGTTGGTGATGCAGTAACGGTTCATTTGAAGAGAGGTAGATTTCCTATTGAAACATATGGAAAATTGAAGATGAACAAATTTGGTCCTTGCAAAATACTGAGAAGATTTGATAGTGGAAATTCTTATGAAGTGAAATTACTTGATGACATGGATATCTCACCTATATTCAATATTTCAGACTTATATGAATATCATGAACCTAATGAAGAGGTGATAATACTAAGTGATTATCCTAAGAAGCGGATAGAGGAAGTTGAGAAGATTTTGAAACATAGAGTTGGAATAAGTACAAGAGGAAATGAATACATGGAGTATCTAATAAAATGGAAGAACCGACTGATTGAGGACTAATCTTGGATTTCACAAACTAAGTTAGATTCATTTAAAGTTGGACTTGATACATGATTCTGGGATTCATTTATTTTAACCCCAGGTATCTGATGTAGGAGCATCTTGGGTCCTTGGCAATCCTACTCAATGAAAAATATGTTTTCTTTTGTTCTTTAGCTTGTTTGGAGACTGCTCAGTGAAGTTCTCAGTTACCCTGTTTCTCGGGTACTCTTTATGTCTTGCTTTATCGATGGGTCTCAGGGTGTGTTGGTTTTATTTATCAGTTATGCTTTCACCAAGTTGGTTTTTTTTTGCTTAGTTATGTTCTCACCAAGTTTTTCCTATTTCTCGGGTATCATCTTACTGAGTGGTTGATGTTGCTCGATGATGCTCTTCCCGAGTTGTTTATCCAAATCTGTCTGACTTCTGCATTTAATTTTCCTAGCATAATTAATGTTGGGTCTCTCATTAGGATCTGTGTGGACCTAAAGTTGGGTCTCATTTATGGATTTGAGTGCTGACCTCTTTGGTGGACTCTTGTATATATTTGGTTCTTTGTTCTTTGTTTAAGGGAGGGTAGTGGTAGTAGATATCAATGCTAGAGATAGAATATTGAAGGTTAGCATTTAAAGGAAGGTCTATGAACTCACATGTATGAGGATAATTTTTCAATTCATTTGAATGTATATGGCCATAATCGGGAATGCCTTACAGCCCAATATGTAAAGATTTTGATCAATTAATGAAATTTCTCTATTGTTTCTTCTCTCCTTCTTGTTTTGTTTCTTCCGCATTGTGTATCTACAAGTTGGTTAGGTAGTTGGGAGCACCTTTGGCCCCAATTCTCTACCTGCCTTGCATCACATCTTGAACATTGGTCCTACAACATTTTCCTATTAGGGAAGCAAATTGTATCAACCTTGGTCCTATAGCATTGTCCTATCAGAGTTATATTAGAGAAGAAAACATAATCATCAACACAAGTGATAAAACATTCCACTTGGCTCTTATCTTGAAATTTGGTGATCAGCATACCCTTTCATATTAGGTATTCATATCCATCACTTTAGCATAATCCCTATCTTAGAACCTTGTGTAGTCATCATTTTTAATCCATAAATCTCAAAAATAGAGCTTGCATTTCCTAGATGTTGCGTATTCACCTTTTAGAGTCATCTTTATAGATATGAGGGTGCATTTGCTTAGAAAATTCTAGTAGTGGTCTTGCATATTATCTTGACTTCATCACAATTCTAGTTATCATCGCTTGACTTTTCTTAGGTACCCATCATTATGGTTAACACTTGTGTTAGATTGACTTCATTTCCAGTATCAGTCATTTTTTCCTACCTTTTGAATTCAAGATAGTCACATAATCATTTAGGGATTTATTTAGAGGGTTTACCCTTGAAATTTTTAGAATCTCTCTTAGGAAACAATACCTATACCTTAGGAATCATTCTAGGCTTCCATTTACATTTTCATTGGCATCCCAAGATTAAAAAAATCCCAAAAAATTAGTTTCTCTTATTTGCATTTATATTTCCTAGGTTGAATTTACTCTCTGCATATGTCGTTAAAGAGATCCCAGAAGAACAAGAGAAAAATGGACCCCATCACATAGCCCAAACATGATCTCAACAATGAGGTTGATCTTCCTATTCAAAGGAGCCTAACACTAGATTTCAACAATCCAGAGACATTTCAACACCATGATAAAATGCAGTTGACATCCCATAGTTACCCCTATCCCTCCACTAAAGGATGAGTTCTCATTTGAGAATGTTAAGGCTAAGTGAAATGAGAGAAAAGAAGTTAACAATGCATTAGAAAACCATGGGGTAATGACTGTCATGGGATCCCTATTGGCAACTGACCCACATACATACTTCAAAATTCTTGCACAACATGGTGCCAAACTACCCATTGGTTTCAATACTTCCACCCTAGTAGAGGCAACACCCATACCATCATCTTGGCTTGCTTCTATGACACCTCTTTCATTTACATCAATCTTTCCCTCTAGAAATACCACTAAATGTATATCCTAAGTAACCACGTCCTCCACTACTCTAGGAATCCAATACAAAAATCCTCTCTTTCCCACTTTTTCACCCACATCCAACACACCTATCACCGTGACAACAACACCATCCATAATGTCCTTCACCCATCCAATGGGTATGTCCAACAGGTCTCCACAAGATGCTAATCCCAGAAACTCTCTCAATAGGAGTTCCCGAAATCAACCAAGGGGCCCCTCAACAACTACCTACTAGTAGTATCCCAACAAGTGTTCCTTCCAATTTAGGAAACCCCCACATAATTTGAGGGGAACCTCAACAATAAACTCTTGTAAATCCCAACTATTCAGGGAATTTGGCTGCCTTATCAAAACATCATTGGTTAAATGGTCCCAACACTTCCAACCCTATAACACCACCTCAACAGCAACCTTATCCACAACACCACCTAAGAAATAGCCTTTATACACAACACCACCTCAGCAGCAACCTTCATGCACAACTGCACCTCACCAACAACCTTCATACACACACCACCCTAGAAGCAACCTTCATACATTCTACCACCCGAGAAAGATCCTTCATACATTCCACCATCCTAGAAGTATCCTCCATACATTCCACCACCCCAACAACAACCTTCGTACATCCCATCACCTCAATACAATCCACAAACTCAACATTTTGCATAGCCTCTGCATACTCTGCAGCCACAGTATACTCCACTATCTTAGTACGTTCTATAACATATACTTATGACATACACAAACATAGGATTTTGACCCTCTTACAACCAGGAACCATCTTATAATAGTGGGACAACATTTTATGTTCCTAATACGATTCCATTCACATCGACGTCCATTGAAGCCTTTTCTCAAAAAATCCAAATTCTCCAACAATAGGTCATTAACATACAAATGGGTTCTCTAAAGAGGTCTTACACCATAGCTGACCTTAGTCCTTATGCATTTAATAGGACATTGCACATGCCACCTTTTCCACGCAATTTTGAAATACCTAAATTTGACAAATACAAGGAAAAAGGTGATCCCAGAGACCATATACGAGAATTCTTCATGAATTTCATAGAAGTGGCATACGATGACACCTACCTGATGAGAATTTTTCCATGTAGTCTTCATGGATCAACCAAGGAGTGGTTTTCCATACTTCCTCATAGGATACAATCCTGGAATAAAATAGATAAAAATTTCATATCACATTATTCACACAATATTATCATGAAAATAACATATATGGATCTCTGCACTACCAAACAGAAGAATGGTGATAAATATTCGTCGTTCTAACAATGTTGGATAATTTTTTCCTTCAAGGAATCTTTCCATGTACCCATAAAAGAGAAGATCTATATGTTCATCAAAAACTCTCAAGTAGACATGATGTGTGAATTTAATTCCCTTTGAAGAGATATCTAAGAAAGGGCTAAAAGTAGAAATATCCCTCACTCTAAAGGGATCCATCAAGAAAGAGACCATTAATCAAACAACTTATGAAAAATCCAAATACTGGTCCAAAAATTAAAATGTGATGAATTATGACATTGTTGATGTTAAAGTAGCCCAACTAGTCATGCACCTAAAAGATATTGGAAATGAGTTGAGTAACTGAGAGGGGAGGGGTGAATCAGTTACCACAAAAAAAAATCCAAGTCCCTTAGATGTCTTAATCAAATTTATCATTGTTTCTCGGTTAATACAGATATTCTACTATCACTCGGTTAACAAAGCAAACTTTAAGATATTAACTGTGATTATCCTTTAGTGATTAATTGTAGAAACATAAACCATAAAGAAAATAACATGTACATAGATAAAACTGATATTTAATGTGGAAACCCAATTTGGGAAACCACCAATTGCAACTAGTTACTATTTTTCACTCTTCTGAAGTGAGCCCTGTTAGGAGCCAACCATGTTAAAGGTTACAAAACACACTATTAGGTGTGACCCTGTTAGAGGATTTAATCACCCTATAAGGAGTGGCCTTGTCAGAGGTCTTCAAACACTTTAATGTAGAAATGTCACCTTGTGAGAGGATTTACAAAAGAGTGTTAATTCTACTTTGTAAAGATATTTTGGATCACCGCTACAATTGTTAGAGAGTGAAAATGAATTGATTAATTTGACGAAGCAACTATCTTTGCTGATTCAAATCTCTATATTTGGCTTTATACTAGATCCTCACTAATCAAATATTCTACTGTAGCTCTATTTGGATGTTCTATCCTTAATCAAAATCCCATATGATTTTCCTTCACTCTTCATATCAAAACTCATATGCATCTTACACATTCAATCCAAAACTTGACCTTGTATATATATGATAGGCCTTGCCAAGTCGGGTTGAATAACCTTAGAAATAAATAATAAATCTTAAGTTTTGTTAGTAATAACTAAGAGGGGGGGTGAATCAGTGGCCTCAGAAATTTATCCAATTTAAACTTTAATCCACCAATTAATACTTCTCAAATTATTAAGTCCCAACAAGATGCATGCCTTTGAAATACTTGAAACAAATAATTGTCTATCAGTTTACCTTGTCTGTCCTTATTCTCTTTGATAACTGATAAGCAGTAAACTATATTTACCTATACTCAGTAAATATGCAAAGTGTACTAATCAATCCATAAATGCATATGTAGAATGTAAAACAATAAAGTAATAAACCATACACATATAACACAAATATTTTAACATGGAAACCCTGTTAAGGGAAAAACCACTGGGACTGGTACCCAAATTTTTCACTCTTCTGAAGTGAGCCCTGTTAGGAGCCAACCCAATTAAAGGTTACAAACACACTGTTAAATGCAACCTTGTTAGAGCATTTTCAATACATGGGTTGTCACTTAGTATCTGGCATCTACGCTACCATCCTTAAATCAGTCTCATGACTGTCAATAGGCTTTATGCAAATCTTACTACCATCCTTGAATCAGCCTCCTTCTTAGACCGTCAATAGGCTTTAGGTAAGAGCAGTGCTACTATCATGAGTTAACCTTCTAGTAATTTGTTAGGATATACCTCAGCTACAAAAGACTGTTAAGTCCTACTCTGTTAAGAGACTTAATGCTTCAATGGTTAAACTGAAACAAAATGACATGTTTCTAATGCAACTGAATTGCAGATTTTTAGATCTATTTACTTACAATATCTT
>MU227446.1:2553891-2648910 GCA_018584345.1 Thuja plicata
CATCTAGATCTTCTTCTTCACTTTCTCTTTCACTGTCTCTTCTAGATGAATGTCTCTGACTAGATTTGCTTATTCTCACAGAAGACTTGAATGCAGACTCTAAGCTTGGTAAGACACTATTATCAAATTTATTCATCTCAAATGAAATCACTCTACCAATCAGGCTATCAAGAGTGACTGTATTATTTGCTACTGCTCTCATTTCCTGAATAGCAAAGACTCTAATAGCATATATAGGAAATAGGGTTCTTAGGATTTTACTTACCACTATCTCCTCTTCAAGTGTACCTCCAACACCTCGTATAGCATTGACTACTTTTATTCTTGTGCTGTACTGTGTGATATTTTTGCCTTCTTTCATTCTGAGATCATCAAACTTTCCTCTAAGGCTTTCTGCCTTGGCTCTTAGAACATTTGCATCACGACCATGTACAAATTTCAACTTGTCCCACATTTTCTTTGCATTTTTTCAATCTTTGACATCCTCAAATTCAGCATCAGAGAATGAGGCTGAAATTTCTATAACCATGCAGTTATGTTCATGTTTTACTCTCAATTGATCCACTGTCAATGGTCCTATATGCAACACATATTCAGTTTCTAAGTATTGAGAAATATCATTGCCAATACCTGATAAGTGAAGTTTTATTCTACTTTTCCATGAAGAAAAGTTGTCCTTGTTCAACTTGGGCACATCTTGTCTGTTCATCTTGTGGTCTTTTACTTAGGTCTTGAAACCTTCCTTCTAAGCACACAAGCTTTGATACCAATTGTTAGTAATAACTAAGAGGGGGGGGGTGAATCAGTGGCCTCAAAAATTTATCTAATTTAAACTTTAATCCACCAATTAATACTTCTCAAATTATTAAGTCCCAACAAGATGCATGCCTTTGAAATACTTGAAACAAATAACTATCTGTCGGTTTACCTTGTCTATCCTTATTCGCTTTGATAACCGATAAGCAGTAAAATGTATTTACCGATACTTAGTAAATATGAAAAGTGTACCAATCAATCCATAAATGCATATGTAGAATGTAAAACAATAAAGTAATAAACCATACACATATAACACAGATTTTAACGTGAAAACCCTGTTAAGGGAAAAACCACTGGGACGGGTACCCCAAATTTTCACTCTTCTAAAGTGAGGCCTGTTAGGAGCCAACCCTGTTAAAGGTTACAAACACACTGTTAAGTGCGACCTTGTTAGAGGATTTTCAATACATAGGTTTTCACTTAGTATCTGGCGTCTACGCTACGATCCTTGAATCAGTCTCATGACTGTCAATAGGCTTTATGTAAATCTTACTACCATCCTTGAATCAGCCTCCTTCTTAGACTGTCAATAGGCTTTAGGTAAGACCCATGCTAATATCATGATTCAACCTTCTGGTAATTTTTTAGGATATACCTCAGCTACAAAAGACTCTTAAGTCCTGCTCTGTTAAGAGACTTAATGCTTCAATGGTTAAACTGAAACAAAATGACCTTTTTCTAATGCAACTGAATTGCAGATTTTGAGATCTATTTACTTACAATATCTTTCTGATCAATGTATCAATACAATTCCTTTGTACTTAACTCTTTCTGCTCTGTGATGCTGTGCTTTTCTGTCCGTTGGTGTCTGCAGAATTATTTAGCTCTCCCACAGCTTGATTGGTCAGGACTGCATGAAGTTAATCCTTCATCAGTTTCTCTTCAGCATCTTCTATCAGTTCAATCCCCAATGTATCTAATTGATTATTAACCACCACAAAGAATGAATTATGCTTGTCTCTTAAATAGACATAATATTCCTAAATTCTTGGTTCTTGATTCTTGGCATGAAAAATAATCCATCCAAATTGATTTATGGCTTTAACTCCTGGTTTATCTCATAGTTATCTTCTTGCCAACTGTGTAAATCATCTTTAAATCACTTACTTAACTGTGGTTGAATAAAACAAATGAAACAACCAGTTAAGTCTATCTTTTAGCTCTGTCAGCTAGATATTTTGTCATTTTTTGATCTCTCTGTTCTGTCGGTCAATTCTGCAGTTCGTCGCCGGTGACAACTGCCAATTCCATCGGTGTTGCTTCAGTTAGCTTCAGGATCTCCATCCATCGGGTATCATTGGATCTTGTTCATCGGGCAACACTATTTTTAGCTCATTAGGCATCCTTTGATTCTACTTCATCGATCAATACTGTCTTCTGCTCGTCGGGTATCACTGTGACTTTTATCTCTTTCTTTACCGATGGTGTGCACTCCGCTGGTGTATTATGTCACTTAGTGAATACTTGACTTTTATGCATTTCTGAAAGCATAACCTCTATTCCATTGATTCTCTAAAGTATTTGGAATTATTTGTATGAGCATACAGATGATATCAAGTTGACATCAATGACAATACAAACCATTAACTAATTTAATGTCTTGCATCATCTTCAACATACTATAGTGAACCATTTAATCAATTACATGTCATCAAAGTTTGTCAGCTACATATAAAAAATTAAACATAAAATGTTAAATGTTGTTATTTAGCTGACACTAAATGTATAACTCGGTCAACACTGTAATCCTTCAATTCCTGACCATTACTGTAATGCCCGAGTGAACTCGGTTAGATATGAAAATAACTTTGGTCTTCTTCAATGCCCGAGAGAGCTTGGCATACACTGTGTGTCCTCGGATAGGATTAGACATTTGTGTAAACATCACTACATTTGTGTAAACATAAATGAAAATACACAATTGAATAATTTTCATCAACATAAGTACCCCCAACACCTGTCCAACAATCCTAACCAGCTCTATCCAGAGAATCAACAATATGAACACAAAAAATCAGGTGGTCAATCAAACATATCCATAGAATACTATAAGAAAGAACATCACTCCACCACAATAATATACACATCATGAAAAACCTCTTGAAAAATTTCTTGAGAAATTACCATAGTCCCGATCATTCACTCTACCTAAAATCATACATTACCAAGTTATTAATTAATTAGAATAAGAGCTCCTTTTTTTTTATTAACATTCCTAAGATTAGACAAAGAATAATGGCTCATATTGTGGGATGTAACATTAATAGTTTCCCTTCCACCTATCTGGGGCTACCTCTTGGTTTGAAAGTTCTTGGTTCTTTTTGAATATCTTTAATTGACAAATTTAACAAAAAATTGGTTGGCTAGAAAGGAGTGTTTTTGTCTCAAGTTGAAAAAATAACTTTTGTTAAGTCTACTCTCTAAAATGTGGTCATTTACGCTCTTAACCTTTTTGAAATCCCACCAAATACACTGAGAAAATTGAAAGTATCCAAAATAGGTTTATTTGGTCTGGATCTGAGGAGAGGAGTTGAAACCCTTTGGTGGCTTGGGAAAATGTGTGCAAACCAAAAAGAATGGGGGGTGTGGGGTTAAGACCTATAAGGGTGATCAATAAAGCTCTCTTAGATAAGAAGGTATGGAAATTATATGGGAAAGATAAAGAGTGGAATTTGATATGTAAAAATAAATACCTCTATGATCTTCCTTTCTTAGATCAATACCCTAATAGTGAGGAAAGTATTTTTGGCTCTAAGATTTGGAACAACATAAACAAAGCTAGAGAGATTGTTGCTAAATGAAAAATATGGAGATTGGGGAATGGAAAAAAGATTAATTTATGGGAAGATGTTTGGCTAATGGATAAACCTCTATGTAATCTCCCTGATATTCATTATGTGGTGGAAATATTTAATGCTCAATATAGTCAAAACGTGAAAGATTAATGGTCAGGAAGTGGATGGGTGGATTTGGCTATTGTTAGTAACTCTCTATTATCGATAAGCAAAGCTCTTTTAACTCAAAAAATCTTTGATGATAGGGAATATTCCATTGTGTAGGGAATTACACCATTTGGTTAGTTCTTGGTTGCTTCTTCCTTTATTGTGCAAGTTGATTATTCTGATATCAACCCTTTCTGGTCGAAAGCCTGGAATAATATTCTCACCCCTAAAATTGAGATTTTTTCTGGATTTTCATTCAAAATAAGGTTCTTATAGTGGATAATATTATTAAAATGGGTTTCTTCCTTCCGAACAGATGTTTTTTGTGTTGTTCAGATGAAGAGAATGTCATTCACCTTTTTTTGCATTGTCCTTTTTCTCAATAGGTTTGGTCGCTTCTTATGTAGAAATCGAATATTAGCTGGATTTTCCCTTCCACTCTCCAAAACTTCTTCTAGCAGTGGATATGTTTGAGTTCTAATGAGAAAGTTTTTTGTGCTTGGAAATTAGTTTCCCCTCATTTTGCATGAAATTTGTGGAAAGAGAGAAATAATAAAATATTTAGAGACAAGCAGTCTCATCCATCACCTGTGACTTAGAAAATTCTTAGGGGGGTTCATGAAAATTTGGCAACTAAATTCATCTAGAAAGGGGATTGCAACTAGCATTGATGGATTTCTCAAACTTAAATGACACTAGGTCAAGAAACAAAGAGCAGGAAAATTGTGTCTAGACCTTCCCTCCTGAGGGTTGGGTCAAAATTAATTTTGATTGTAGGGAAAAAGAAAATCTAGGACCTATGGGGTGCGGTGGAGTCATCAGAGTCTGTGGAGGAAATTTTAAATCTGCTATCTCGGTCCATTTGGGATCTCAAACCAACCATGTGGCTGAAGCCCTTAGGGCTTTCTACTCTTTAACCCTAGCTAATAAATTAGAGTGCAAAAATATATGGGTCAAAGGTGATTCTCTAAACATAATTAGATGCCTCAGAGACGAATATTCCCCTTCATGGACCATATATAACTTGACTGAGAAATTTAGAACTATTATTAATTCTTTTTTTAAAGTTCACATATTACATTCTTATAGGGAGTGTAAGAATGTTGCAGACAGCTTGGATAACCATGGAATTAAATCTAATGATATCAAGTTTGGGAGGATTATAATAATCTTAATGATGATACAAAAGCCCAAATTAAATATGATAATATCCTTTGTAAAGAAAGAAAGTTACCTATTAATGATGGTTACGAGATCAAGGAATATAGACTATATAGGTGGAGATTGGAAAATATGGAGTGATGGAAGAAGAAATATCTATACTTCCTTGTCACACATTTTATGGGTCATTTTTTGTGTCTTCATTTATTCCACAAAATACGGTTATTTGGGCATTTCATTCTCTGTGAATTGGAAGTGTGTTGTTGAGTTAAGTGCGAGAAGGATGGGAGATGATTTAAAAGGGAAGAACATGATAACTGGATGAAGGTAAAGAATAATTCCATGGTGTGGAAGAAGCTAGGAAAAGGGGGCTTAACTCCATATCTGGAGAAACTCCATGGGTATGATAAGTTAATTATGCAGAATTTTATTCATGGATGGCGGAACTGCTCTGTTACTATCAACGGAAAGAAGGTGGACCTTATGGCTGAGCTCATTGCAGATGTCACTGGCATTCCCAACAAGGGTCTGAATTTGTACCAAAATCATAAGGTTTTGGATATGGCGGCCAAGAAATTTCCAAAATCAGAAAAAGAGAAAGGTAAATTTTTTGATGCTAAAGTGAATGGTTTCTATGATGTTAAGAAAATTAAGGATGTTTCACGCAAAGTTTTGATTGTGATAATGGAATATGTGACCATGGATGGGAGATTTACTAGTGCTCATTCACACCCTTTTGTGATACATAACCATTTTAGATACAGACATCTGGTTAATATCTCATTTTATTTGCATAGCTCTCTGTCTAAGAGTTTAATTGAGAATAGGAAGAAGGCAAAGAAGCCTGTGTTGTATGAGGGCCTTATTTTACTAATATTTGAGTATATAAGGGATAATATCCATGAGCTCCTGAACAAAAACCTTTCTCTAGGTAAAGGAAAAAAGGAAAGATGAGTATTACATTGAGGGAAGTTCGAAGAAAAGGGGGTCGACAACTTGTAAGAAGAATTCTAAGTCCATTGGAAGCAGTGAGGAGAAAGGATCTAATACGGAAGAATCCTTTGATGAGGATAATTTGGATTTCATGGCCAAGGGTATAATTTCCAATTCATAAGAGAATGAAGAAGAGACTGATGATTCTAAAGAGGATAATGAAGCCTGGGAGGAGTTTGAAGCTCAGGGTTTGGAACCTGAGAAAAATGAAGATCAAACTTTAGAGAAGGATGAAAATACTCTTCTAGATCCTGTGAATGATGTTCCTCCTACTCTTCAAGGTAATTATGGTGAGAAATTGACCCCTGGTTATAATAATTTGGAATATTTAGTTGGTAAGGCATTGCAAATGGAAGCAAAAGATAATTATGGTGCTGCTGGGGTTGAGAAAATAAATAAGGTGCCCACCTTTGATGATTTTGTGGAGGGTACTAGGAATGATGTCCATGTTTCTTCTGAGAAGTTGGAGGATATTGAGGATGATCTGGAAGAGGTTAGCATCAAGCGGGTTAGGGATTCCTCTATCAAATAGGTGTTTGATGATTTCAATGATAGAGAGGAAGTTACTCTGTGTGCCTTGCAAACTGCTAAAGAAAAGGCCCTTTACTCTTTCAAATTTAACAAATGGTACTTTCATTAAATTAAGAATCTCAACCTCAAGTATCAGAAGTTGGAAGCCAGGTATGATGTTCTATAGGAGAAAGTGGATGGGTGGAGAGGTTATTCTAGGCTTATTCAGCCCCAGGATAAGGGGAATGCTTTGGATGTCCTTTCTGGTAGGGTGGATAAGTTGGAAAATACCATTTATGATATCCTCCATCATATCCATGAAAGCATGAGTGCCTCAAGCACTAATCTCAGAGCTCTGGTTAAGGTTTTGGAGAAGGGCATGGGCGAAGGAGGAGAGCAAAGGGATGATGCACATGGAGAGAGAGGTGGACTGGGTACAAGGACCAAGGCAAGTGTCAAGAAGAATTCTCCTACTACCAGCAATTGTCTTAATGATATCAAAAACATTATTGGCAGAATGTAGGAAATTGAAGAAAATATGGACGAGACCCTTAAGAGTCAATCTTGTTTCACTTTTGTTGGTTTTTAAGCTGGTTTTCCCTATGGGTGGGAAATTTTTTGCTGGATTTTTTTTTCCTTTAGGTTGTTAGTTTGTTTTCTCTTTGTAGGCTTGTTTCTAGTTTTGTTTCATCTTTTTCTAGTCGTTCTTAATGCTTAATCTTCTTATGTAATGTTATGTAAAGGGTTTCGGGTCCCTCCAAAACATTTTTTTGCTAATTAATCAAAAAAATACAAATTAATTTATATTAATTAATAACATAACATAACAATAAATATGGGGGAAAAATAAATTGTAAAAGACATAGATATCCTGAATGTATCATTGTAATGGAGGGTTCTAGTTCTGGGAAGATTGGGCTTATAACAATGTTTTTTTGTGTATTTCCTCTTTGTAAATAAGTCTGTAATTTGAATATTATAATCTTATATGGAATGAGATAGATCTAAAACTTATATTGATGGAAAGATAATTTGATTCCATGCATTTTTATTTATTACCAGTCCTAAAGGAAATATCATTTGAATGGTGTAAAAAGAAAATCTCCCTAACATCCAAGTTCAGGAATGAAGGTTACCAGTTTGTTAAAAAGACCATAATAATGACATATAACTGATTGAATTTTTGAAGATGTTAAGTTCATCACCAAAATGCAAAAACATAATGCAAGACATTAAATCAGTTAATGGATTGTATTGTTATTGATGTCAACTTGATATAATCCAATCGGTTATATTCAAAGTGTCAAAGACTTCAGAGAATCAGAGAGATAAATTTTATGCTTTCAATACTGCATAAAAGATCAGCATTCACTAAGTGACTGCAAACACTGACGGTTAGTGGAACCCGAAGGATAGAGAAACCCAAAAGTGAAGTCACAGTGATGCTCGAGCAAGAAAACTGACAAGCATTATCGACGAGAAGAAATTCATAGTGATGCCTGACAAACAGATAACCCTGACTGATAGACAACCCCGACAGAGATGCCCAAGGAGAACTGAAGTGTTGACATAATTTAACAAGAATTAAAACACCGAAAGGAGCTGAAGTTCAGAAATGACAAAAGACTTAGCTGGAAAAAGCTAAAGATAGACTTAACTGGTTGTTAATTTTGTTTGCATCAACAAGATAAAGCCATAGATAAGTAAAGTATTTAAATTTGTTTTATCTAGTTGTCAAGGAGAAATCTAAGGGATAAAACTGGAGTAAATATTTAAAGCAAGATTGGCTAAGATTGCAAATCACGCCAAGAACAAGAAAATCAAGAAGTGAGAAATGGTGATATCATGTCTATAAAGAGACAATCTAATTAATTATGAATTAGGGGAGTAAATAGAGAAAAAGGATGTTGAAGAAAAGCTGATGAAGAACAGCTTCATACAGTCCTGTTCAATCAAGCTAAAGAAAGAGTTAAATATTTTTGCGGACACCGAGAAACAGAGAAGCACAACATCATCGAGAAAAAAGAAGTGGAGAAAAGGAATTGAAAAGATACATTCATCAGAAATGTATAATGAGCTTACAATAGATCTGAAAATCTACAAGTCTATAGTTATATATGTGAATAGATCATTTACTATTTCAGTTTAACCATTGAATCAAAAAGTCTCTTAACCAAGCAAGATTTAAAGATCCTTTCTATATTGAAATATATCCCAAGGAGTATGAAATTTTTTTATCATGAAGATAGCATGAGATGCCAGATACCATTTGAAAAACTACATTGGGTTTGGTCATAGAAGGTAGCATAAAGATGCCCGATATTATGTGACAAACTGTTCTATTTAAATCCTCTAACAAGGTCACACCTAACAGTGTGTTTTTAACCTTTAACAGGGTTGGCTCCTCACTGAGCTCACTTTAGAAGAGTGAAAATTTTGGTTTACCAGTCCCAAGAGGTTTTTCCTTTAATAGGGTTTCCATGATAAAAATCCATGTGTCAATATTTTTATGATTCATTACTTTAGTGTTTTTCATTACACATAACTAATTTGGATTGATCGGTATACACTAAGCAATTTACTGTATTTTGATCAATGAAATACTGCTAATCAGTAAACAGTAAGAATAAGGTTTAACAGTGAACTCCGAGTAGTAGTTATTTGTTAATATTATTTGAAGGCATTCATCTTGTAGGACTGAAGATAACTAGAGGCTTAATATTGTGGTACTAATTTTTTGGGTTGATTTATTGGAATATTTTTGAGGCCACTGATTCACCCCCCCCCCCCTTCTCAATTATTCTAACACATAACCTNCCCCCCCCCCCCCCTTCTCAATTATTCTAACACATAACCTATTTTTAAACCATTGGATCTTCATAAAAATTTGGCAAAAAATCTATAATAGGCTCATATACAATCTCACCGTAGAGATTTTCCTAATTATGTATTTTAAAAAAGTTATGGATGACTGTTCACATGTCTTAGATTGAAAAATCAAGCTCAAATAGACCTAGTCTCACTATAACAGTCAATATTTGACCCTTTCTGTACAAAGTAACCCTACCTTATTTTTATATATGCTAAATAAAACTCAAATGGGTGTCTGAAAGTGTCTTTATATTTTTAAAGGAATATTTGCAAAGAAATTTATAGTAAAACCCTATGTTTTCATAAACCTATTGCCTACAATTTCTCACAAATAATTTTATGGTTTTCCAAACTCAATAACATAAATTTCTACACAAGAAATACCTAATACTCTATCCTTTTCAATTATCAAAACAAGAAAAAAAACTTTAATACAAACACTCCAAAGCTCATAAAACAATCTGACAAACAGAAAGAAGACAATCTTTCAAAAAAGGAAGAATTGCAAAAAGGGTATCAAACCCTACCTCAATCTACAACTAATATGGAACAACAAAGAAAAATATCCAAATCTAAAGCTTTCAATACATTCTTTAACTTCAAAAATCCACACAAAACCTGTACTTGATAAACATGTTTTCTCCAATTTTTTTTTAAAAAAAAACTTGTTTCCTAATAAACCTATCTCCTAAAAAAATCTCGTGTCTTCCTAAAATGACCAAAATATCCTCCAATAAAGAAAAACTAATAAAACTAGGGTTTGTAGAAAGAAATAACTCCAAAATAAGAAAACTCAACTTAAGTTAATAAAATAATTTTTTTCTTTGTTTTTTTTTTTTAATAAATAAAATCAATTACTATTTTTTTTAAAGAAATACATAATTTCATTTTTTTCTTTTAATATTAAATAAATAAACATTGTTTATTTATTTGTTTCATTTTCCCAAAATAAATATTTTTTTTATAATAAAATAAATAAATATCCTTTCTTTCATTTTTTTTTATTTTTTTGTATTTTTAATTAAATAAATAATTCTCCACTTAAAGCACTTGACTCAACCTTTTAATCAAAATTCAAATCTCAATTTATTAATTTAAAGTGCAATTAATTTGCATATCAATATTTTAATTAGAAATAATATTTATAGCATATTATTAATATGCCACCAGATATTTAAAAAATATTTATATTAATTATGCATTCAATTTTTCATTTAGATTTAATATTTAATTAAATCCTCAATCTTTATATTTAGACTTTTTAATTAAGTCACTTTAATAAATATAGGTATTTAATTAATCCTTATATATTAAATATCTTTATATTTAATTTTCCGATATTCTAGAAGGTTTAATTATTTATCTTTATAATTAACTTTTAATAAATCTTTTCTTGACATCACGATAAAATACCACATTGACCTATATGCACACATACTGAAAACTGACCAAATAAAAATGTTGAAAAGATGCAACAAACATAAGCATGCTCAAACAAGGGTTCTTGAATTCATGTCATCTTGACAATTCAAGTAAGTTATTCAATCAAATACTTATCCACTATTTTAGGAAAAAATATGGCTTAGGTTAGGATTTAGACATGTATGTTATCTCCCCTCTCTTATTATTGAGATAATGCAATAGGGCACGCTCATCCTAGCAATTCAGGGAAGTCGATGCTCGGTACCTACAAACCTATATCAAAAAATAGAGCATGTACATACATGTATATATATAATAGGAAATTGTAGGGATCAGTACATTGTGTAGATCTCACAATCAAGTGACTACGACTTCATCCCTCAACTATATCAGGCACATTAAAGAGAAATATAAAACATACACGTCAACCATACACATGAAAGTATGAGGTCAGTAACAACCATAATATACACAACATCATTATAAGAAAATAATTATCATCATTTAACTAACATGATATAAATAAAATGATCAAAGTATCATAGCACTGAATCCTCAAATATAACTAAAGATCTAATATGCACATAAAAAGTGGTCTAAAACATTTTTGCATCATAAACATAAATGGTAGTAAAGGGGTGGGTATTACAAGTAAGTTATAATATACCTTGTTCTACGTTTGCAATAGTTAATATTATCATATGTTCAAGTTATGGCATTTTGAGTATCAATTATATAGAGACTACTAAAGAAAAGGAGACAATATGCTAATGGATCAATCAGTGATCCTAATAGATCGATGATTTAATCAGTTTAAGAGTTGTAGATGATAGAGTCAATATGTATGATGATATTTGAACTTTTTTTTAGGTTAAGAATATGTTTTGAGATTGGATCTGGCCAACACTTCACATGTTATTCCTATTGTTCTTGACACCAACTAATGGAGGTATTATCTTTGCGAATGGATATATAAGCTCAATTTTTTGTGATGATTTGTATGTGTGATGGTTATGCAAGCTAAGGATATACTCTATATGTACAAAGGACAGTAATCAGAATTTTTATTGGTAGTTTAGCATAATTTATTATACTTACATGGAACTATATAGGCATAGTTGATGCTAACTATCAGTTCATTTTGTTGGATTGTTGTTTAAATATTTTGTATCCAGTAGTGAGTCTTTATATGATGTAATCTAAATGGTGAGCTCTAGGTTTTAAGCTTGAATGCATGTGCATTCCCCTTATGTATTTGTACCTTTAATAGGTTTATTATTTCTACAGAAGTAATTAATTGTGGGTTCCATCCCCACCATGTTTTTCCCCTTAACCAGGTTTCCACACAAAAAAAATGGTGTCATAATGTTATGGATATTTTGCTTGTGCTTATGTCATTTACTTTTAGTTATATTTGGTTTATGGTTGTGCAATCAATTTAATAAGCTAAAAAGTGCTAGAATACTGATTAACCCCCCCACCCCCCTCTCAATGTTCCTCAATCCTAACAATTGGTATGATAGATTTGTGCCTTAGAAGAATTCTAATAGCTTGAGGAAGATCCTGATGGAAGATTTTATATTTTCTAGCAATGTTCAAAGACAACACTTGGTTGCACTTCAAGATCTTAACAAATCAAATGCTTAAAACCTGGAATTGGAAAAGAGAGTCAAGGATTCTAAAAGCTTCATTGAGAATTTGAGAGAACAATTGAACAAATCAAGGGATAAAAGGAAAGATCTTGTTGAATAGTTGAAGCAGAAAGGAAGAACTGGTGATTCACAACCCTTAAAAGAGAAATCAGATGAATGCTAATAGATCACAAAAGATAGAGATAATATGAAGCATTAAATGGAAGCTATGGTAATCAAGATGACTAAGGAGATTGGAGATAACAAAAATATTGAACAATCTTTGAAGGACAAATCTGAGGAGTGTCATAAGCTAAATTGAGAGGTTGGACAATTGGAGATTGATCTTGAGGAATCCATACATAATGAAAATGAACTTGAAATGGCAATTGAAGTTCTTAGGAGTGAAATTTCTTCAGCCAATGAATTAAAAGAAAAATTCAAATTTGGTTCAGTGAAGCTTGATGAACATTTGGGAAGCCTAAGGGTGAAAGGAGAAATACAAGGACTTGGATTTGAGAAGGGAGAAAGTTCTGGATCTGGTTAGAATAGTACCTTATCATAAAAAAATATGGAAGAACCTATGAGGCAACCTAATGGACAAAAATTCAAAGGAATATTTTTTTCATGCAAAAAATTTAATCATAGGGCGAATCAATGCAGGAGAAGATGTAATGCCACATCCTTTTCTAGCTATTATTACACTTGATACAACTATGGACACAAATCAAATGAATGCAGATCAAGGCTGAATAATTCTATGAGCCAAGGACATATAACCTGAGACAAATGCAACAAATTTGGACACATGGTAAAGCAGTATAGATTGATAAACAATACAGTGAATACAACATATGGAAATGTAATTTTTTAATTGCAAAAATTCTAGTCACATTGCTAGGAATTATAGATATAATAATAAAAGAGGTTTGATAGAGAGAAACAATGTGCAGAATGATAAAGGGAAGAAAATAATTGGTGTTGATGAAGTTAGGAAGGAAATGAGAAAGACATGGATAAGAAAAGAATAGATTGATTCTACTAGAAAGACCGCACTTGCATCTAGTGTTGAAATTTCATCAGTGAACTAATTAGGTTGATGACCTAAAGAAGAGTTTTTATGAAAAATACTATACCTGACCCCTGAATCAAATAGTGAAATAAATTTGATCGACATATTCAGATGCAAAAATTGGTTAAGGACATGTTTTTATCATTTGCAAGATTTTTCACTAATGTTTTGAAGGTTTGATAATAGATTTTCTAAGATAGTTTGAAGCTAGGGTACAACACGTTAATTGTTATTCACTTTTTGGGTTTGCGAAGATACAAAAGGGTATTTCTTCATTTGATTTCACACCTTGTGAGTTGAAGAAGTGATAAAAGAGAATTTAAAGATGATATAAAGTAGTTAGAAGCAATTCACGACAATTTCACAACTTAACCCTAATTTATTGAGAAAGGTATTTTTATTCCCACAGTTTGATATTTGGAGCTAGAATTATGGATATGCCTCATGTTGTTTATATTTTCAAGAATCCAAGACAAGTTTTCAAGAAACATCCTTAAAATCTATAGAAGATTACCTAGACGGTGCCTTTTCATCAGTTCCTTATAGATTCTTTCACGTAGAAGATATTAGGGCTTATATTCATTGCAATCTAGAGGAACTGGGTGATATTGCAATTACATAGAAATACAAGGAGCTATCTATAGATTTGATACTTAAAGATGAGAACAAAGTACTCGTAGAAAAGAGATTCACTTTGTTTATGAATTTCCCAAAATTATTTGAGCTAGATTGGGTTTGATACATTCACATCCATGTACATGATCAGTTCATGTGGATTGAAAAATTATATAAGATCACCAAAGAGGTTTTAGAGGTGGTTACTAGTTTATGTGCTAATGGTGAGGTACCTTCCCTGAAGGCTATCAAGAAAAATGTGGTCACTGGATTGATTGGTTCTTAGTGGGACAAATGAGCAATGATTGTTAACAATATTTTATAACTTGATGTTAATTTTTCATCTATGGTCCTTGGATACAAGGTATTTCATGCTAGTGGGGAGAAATAGATCTCTAACACTATCATTTATGTTGCTCATAGAATGGTGAAGGAGGATGCAGAGTATGATATCTGCAAATCATTAAGAAAACATCTTTTGGAGAATTTGTCAAAGATAAAGAAGGACAAGAAGCAATCCTTTAAGTATGGATCCTTATTGGTATGCATTTTCTTCTATTTCATAAATTTATTTCCTGGAGTTGGTAATGTTAAATGGAATGAAGAAAAACTTGTTGCTATTTGGATTAGGGATTTCTATAATATTCTTGGAGACCAGTATGGGAGAATTACTTTGTGGGTTTAATTTAAAAGTTTTCAAGAATCAATGCAATTGAGATAAATAATCCCTCCTAAAATTATTCATAAATATGAGAACAATATATGCTTCATGGTTGAAAATGATGCATGGTTAATGGAAGCAGTAGAACCTAAGACCTCATGGGTAATGCATATGGGTTATGAGGTTGGTGCTCCACTTCTTGAAGTTTATGCAGAAGATATCTTGAAGAAACTTATGGATAAGAAAGAGAAAAGGTTTGGTACTTATGCAGAAAAGAGCCTTAAAGTACATGAATAAGTTAATAGACCTACAAGGGATGGAAAAATCAGAAAATAAGTTGAGATGATGGGTGAGAAGATGGGTTTTACTAAAGAGAAGATGGCAAAAATGAGGAAGAAGTTTGAAGAGAAAGAGAAAGAGAAGGTAGCACAATAAATTCCTATAGATTTTAATTTTTTTTCCCCTCCTACATATATACCTTTTGCACCATCGTCTAGAGGGAGAAAAGCAAGAAGTTTGGTTGCTACTACAGTAAGTATTGCAGAGAAGGAGCCTACTGTACCAAATAAGTATACACCAAGGACATCAACAATGAAGGAAATTAAGTTATTTAAAACAAAGGAAAATTATATATCTACAAGAAAAAGAGTAAAAGGAAAGCCCAAAAGAGATTACAAAGGAGTAAAGGATGATGACAAAGATGAAGCTACCGATTCGGATGATCCAGTGAAGAAGTTGAGGATAGAAGGAGCTAAGGAAAAAATAATTGTTAGAGATCCTACATAAGAAGAAGAGCCTACATAGAAAAATCCTAAAAATAAATTAGGTAAGCCATACTATCCTGCAAATGATGCAATTAAGAAAATGACAGATCATGGGATTTTAGTTAAAGTAAAAATATATTACAATAAATATGATGAGGAAGAAAATATACGTATTGAAGGAGTTATTTTCTACTTGAACAAGTATAATAGAACCTTGTTGAATTAAAAAGAGAAATCCTAGATGAACTCTCTAACATTTTGAAAGCAAGAATAATCACAACACTAGAAAAAGATAAGGAAATAAGAGAGAGAGAGTCTTATTGAAACTTTTCCTTGTGATTTCTATGGATGAAATTGACAAATTACTTGAGTTAGAAAATAATATGTTTAGAAGTTAGACAAGGATAATAAATTTTTTGATAAGAAAAATTTATGAAATCAATGGAGGAGACTAAGAATGTGCTTACACATATTCTAATAAATAAAAAAACTTGATGTTTCTCTGAAGGACAGTGGGAAGGAAACACATGTTGAACCCTTAAATACTGTGGGTACATCTTATCAAATGACAGATGAAGAACCTCATGTGTTTATTATAGGAGTTCCTATTACATTTTCAGTGCAACATATGACAGACAATGAGGGCCAGACTAATGTAATTTCTATAACTCTATTTGGAAATGACTATGTCATTGGTGAGGAAAAGGAGAATGTTTAAAAATTTGGAGATTATGTTCAGATGACTGATGATGTAAAAATAGATGATGAGACCCAAGAGGGTAATGATAAATATAAGGAAGAGGATATGGGTGCAGATCAAATTGATGAGGTGATGGAAGAAATTTTTATGTTGAAACAGTTGTGAAACTTGAGACAAGATACACTACGAAGGTAGTGGAAGAATTTATTGAAGAATATACTAACACAGATGATATGATTTTTCAAGGTCCTATTCAATTGGACTCATCAATTCCTATGAAGATGATGAGACTTTTGTTAGTGGCTCAGTCCAAAGAAAGAAAACAAATTTTGAAAACTCGAATGAAGGACAATGAGCTTTTAGCATTGGCATTAGATGTGTTGCAAAATATTATGCTAACGTATCATCAAGATTAGAATGATTCCCTATCATGTCAGCTAGAAGGATTACTGAATGTTGTTGATTCTCATTTTCATTCTTTGAAGGATTCAGCTTTGGTTAAGGTGAGAAATGATTTTGCTAAAAGAAGATATGATGAGTTTATTTCCTCTATTACACAAGATAAAAATATCTTTAAGGTTTAGTATTAATAAGTTTAAATATTCTCTGTCCGAAGGTGGAAACATCTTCAGAGCATCTATTGATTATCTCATGTGTTTTGATGGCATTGAGAAGATCATAAGGGTGAGTGAGGATGAGTTGTGCATGTTGTGTAGATCATATGATCCCTTGACAACTTCAGCCTCTAGTTAACCAGTACAAGTTATGTTAGTATTATTAGATCCAATATTATTGAGAGGGGGGAGAATCAATAGTCTAATAATTCAAACTTTTCATCAACCATTCCACAACTTTAATCAATTAACATCTATTGCATTAATATACATACCAATGAAGATAAAAATCCACAACCATGCAACACAATGAAACCAATATTTTTATCATGGAAACCCAATTGGGAAAAAGAATGTGTGGGGATGGCACCCACAAATAATTATGCACTCTTCTGAAGTACGCCTGATTAAGATCTTGGCCCTGTTACGAGATTACAAATGCCCGGTTAAGAGAAAGACCCTATTAGGACCCAACCGTTTAAGGGATTTACCTCTAGTTGTGTTGGGAACTTTAATATGTTAGGAGTAACCCTGTTAAGGGCTTTCAAGCCCTAATTAAAGAGTCACCTAGTTTAGAGATTTAAAATTTAGACCTTGATTAAGGGATTTTCTTACAGAAACTATTAGGAATCAACAAGTGAACATGATCTAAGAGAATAAAACTCCTCCTTTACTAGTATAGATCCAGTTCAATCTCAATCTCTACTTCTTATGCACACTATCCAAACCCTACAATCACACAACTGCATTTAAAATCTTTCTCTTCCATACACTTCTCATAATACATCATTTTACATATAAATACATTCCAAGCTCATTATTTGGCCACCGCCTAAAACATAATCTAATACATCATTATAAACAATCCCTCTCAATCCTTAAACCCTAAAACATATTACCAATTTTCAATTACAATTTCAAGTCTACAACACCTTCAGATTCATCACACATCAATTTGACAAAGAAAAGTCAAAACATAACACACTTTCTAGTATTCTTGCATAGCTTCAAGAAATTTCATAATAATGATCATAGAAATGCCAAATAATCAATCCATGTTGATTTACAATGTCACTATGATCCCTGGAACACATAACCACTTACCACAACATGATACATCATCATGAGCTAAGGATCTGACTGATTGTTCTAAGAACTTCTTGTACTTTTCACTGAATGAACTTTTGTTCACTAAAACTTGGTCTTCAAATCACCAAAACATGATGTGGTCACAAAAAAAACCTCTTAAAATAGGTAAGATGACATATCCTGAACCAAAACACCTGAATCCAAACTTATTTGATATAATCATCAAATCATTCCTCCTTGGCTTCATCTTGTTCTTCATGTTGACCTGTCAACCTTCAATCAATTATAAGTCACATCATACATATGATAAAATTTTGTGGTCATAGATACAACATCTAGAGACATCACCTAGTCCTCCTTTATGATCACACATGCCAACTTTTACTACAGCTTTGGATCTAATCTCTTCAACATACATTACCATAACATGCACATTTTCAATAAAAAAACACTAAGTTAACATTAATGACAACATCATAAATAATCAACCTATCATCATATCTACATCAAACCCATGCCATATCATACTCAACCTTATCTCTACATCAGTTATGCCAACAAGTTACATATTTGAATGACAAGATCAGGATACTTATCTCTAAAAAGGACATGATGAAAGGGAGGATCGGTGAACTTCAAAGCCATGTCTCAACGAATTTGGATATCTTGTTCAATGGAATAAGGGAGGTAGAGGCATCTTATTCCCATCATGAAGCATTAGATATTGTAGCTAGAGAGAAGCTAGCATATGCACTTTATGGATAGACTGAGATAGTTGAGAGCATAAAGAAGAGTTTGGATATCAATCTTTCTACTATGAGAAATACTCTCTCAGATATTTTAATACTTTTGTAAGTATATCCTACATACTTGTATATATTGTAGATATAGGATTTTGGTAGAACAATTTTATTTTATTTTCAACCTTTTTCATTGATGTCAAACGGGGGTAGATAAGGAGTAAAAAATGAGATATTCATCTTAGGGGGAGCACATAATTTTGGTTAGGGAGAGATCTTTTTGGAGTTTGGTAGTTTGGCATTTTGTTTGGGCACTTAGTCATTTTTTAGTACATATTGCCATCAATACCAAAAGGGGAGATTGTTGGAAAGAGACATTGATATGGATGATTTGTATGTTTTCATTGATGGAAAATATCCTAGATTCTTATGGTCACTTGTCATGTTTTTGAGTTACCAAAAGTTAGAATGAATCTTTGGCTAAGAATGGAAAAATTGGCACAAGATACAAAGATCGGTATATGGTTCGGTACAAATAGGTACAATGGAGTTTTGGTCAGAAAACCTAGGAGGATTTTCATTAAGGTATAATCTACCTTGTTCTATGTTCATAAAAGTTAATATTATCAAATGTTTGAGTTATCACATTCTGAGTATCAGTTATATAGAGAACAGTGAAGAACAATGACATTATGTTGATGGATCAATCAACGATCCTAACATATTAATGATTTGATCAGTTTGAGAGTTGTAGATGATAGATCTGATATGTATGATGATATCTATGTTTATTTTGAGGTTAGGAACAAATTTTGATCTAGGATGTGGCTGACACTTCACATGTTATTCTTGTTTTTCTTGAGGGTGACTAATGGAGATATTATATTTGTGAATGGATATATAAGCTCAAGATTTTGTGATGATTTGTATGTGCAATGGTTGGGTAAAACAAGGATATATTGTATATGTGTGACTGAAACAGTAATCATAATTTTGATTGGTATTTCAGAATAATTTATTGTACTTACATGGAACTCTACAAACATAGTTGATGCTAACTATTAGTTAATTTTTTTGGATTTTTGTTCAATCATTTTGTATGGAAGTGAGCCTATATATGTTGTAATCTGAGCAGTGAGCTATAGGCTATATTCCTGAATGCATGTGCATTCCCCTTATGTACCAATACCTTTAACAAGGTTATTATTTTTTAGAAGTAATTACTTATGTGTTCCATCCCCACCGTGGTTTTTCCCTTAACCGGTTTTCCATGCAAAAATCATGGTGTCATAATGTTATCAATGTTTTTCTGGTGCTTTTTTTGTTTTCTTTCAGTTATATTTGGTTTATGATTGTGAAATCAATTTAATAAGATAAAAAGTGCTACAACAGTGATTAACCCCCCCTCCCTTTCAGTGTTCCTCAATCCTAACATGCACTCAGTAAGGGAATTTTGAATTCTACTAGTGACCATCGATTGCATTTACTCAATGGATGATGTTTAAAGTATAGAAAATTTCACATTGTGAGTCAAAAAATCACACAAATTTGCATTAAAGATGGGTAAAAGACTAATTAAAGTTTAATTAGATAGAATTACTAGTGAATTGAACTAGCAACTTCATTTTCTCTTATCTTTTTGCAACTAGCATTTGTATCTAAAAAGGACTTAAGACAAGAATTCTAAACCCTAGGTTAGTGGTTTTTCTAAAATTGGTAGAATTTTATGTCATCATAAATTGTAAGCACCTGGCATGTTTTTAAAATTTCATGATTATTAAACACTCACCTTAGTGTGTTTTCATTGTAGGAGTTCATATGATACTTAATGGCCATCTAAATTCAAATATAAGTCCTCTATCATTTCAATCCTATTTAAAATTGAGGTAGGCCCTTATTTCTAAGTGTACTCCTATATTTTTCCTCCTATCACATAATTTATTTCATCACTTAGGCCCTATGTTACCATTTGTAGTCTTTGTGTTCTATGTCAATCTCAGAACTGGTTGTACTCTGTAACATGGCATCCACTAATTTTCTAGGACATGTGGTCTTGATCTAAGCTCTCATTAGGTAGAACATAAATCTTATGGAATTATCCTCCTAGAAAAACATTCCCTTGGCATTGTTTTCCCTGAAAGATAAAGCCCAAATTGGAACTGGGGTCTTGTCTCAATGATTTAGTGGGATATTTGGGTTTTTAGTCGGCCTTCTTGAGTTTTAATCACTGAGATGTTGGGATAGGTATATAGATAGCCTATCTCTCCTCATTTTGGATCCATATAAAATTATTATCAAGCATTCTTCATGAGAAAGAATTATATTTCAAGCAATCAAGGAAAGCATCCATGATCTAGAATTGCAACCAAGGTGTTCATATATATGGATCAATATTCTTTCCCTCATTTAAGGCTAGGTAAAGGAGTTTTCTATCAAGGAATAAGATACACCAACATTTAAATATTCTTTATTCTTTTCAATTAAGAATTATGGTGTATTAAAATATCCATCACATAAGGTTTTTCCTTTCATAATTTTCTTTTGGTCTTTTGTGTTAAGTCAAAGTTATTGCATCAACATATTTGATCACATTCAAAGAAGCATTTCCATTACCAAGGTATGCGTTGTCATAGGTATTTACACCCAAGATATGAGCTTGAAAACTCAGTGATCCCATGCAACTTGTGAGCATATCTGAGCCTATGGGTTTCTCATTGTAGAGATGAACCTCTAGATTACAAGTTGGCTCCCCTTTTGATATCCTAAAAACTAACTACTAATAGGAAAAAGGATATGAAAGAAATTCACTTGAAATGAAACCTATCCTAATAGGAGGTGATGTACCAAATGCTAACTGAGATCTGAAATCTACTTAACTCACAAAAATTTCAACAAAAATCATGAAACTCTCACAACTCAACTAAACATGTGATGCATAAGTATTTCTTAGAAAGGGTTGGACCTAATGCTTGTATAAAGGAAAACCAACTGGTTTCCACAACTACAAACCATTAAAATCAACTATCACCATTTAACACCTGCATCTACCATGTATCTTCTTACTTCAAATTAATATTAAATTAGACAAATTAAAGGAATTTTAAGGTAAATCAATGAAATTCATCAAAAAACTCATTGAATAACAGAAAATAAGAAGTATTGAGAAGGAAAATATTGTTATTTTATTGAAAATGAAAGAGTTTTTTTGTTACAAAACTTAGAAACATTGAGTCGCAATGATGTCCTTAAGCATGAAAGAGATTTGAGAAGCTACAATACATGCTACAGAAATAAAAGAACTCCCCTAAAAAAGAATAGAAAAGAAAGCCTTATAGAAAAGGACTTTCACAAACTCCAAGCTGAACTGAAGAAGAAACTCCTCTCAATTTGAGCTTGAAATAGTGTCTTAATTTTATCTCTCCTTCAAGAATGAAAAAATATCTCATTGGGTTGTACATACCTAAAAATTCCTTCAAAAAAGAGGTAAAAACTACTAGGAACATGTATTTATTTGCCTGAAAATCCTCCTCTACTGAGGTCAAACCCAAAGGGACTCCTTAACTGGATGTGGAACTATCTTTGAGTCTCCCAAATCCCCCTCATTTTCCTCCACACGTTAATAAATCTTATTTAAACCTCCAGATGCATTCATTTGAATCTTTCTCAAAGGTATAACCCCTTTTTTTTTGCATAAAAATATGTCTAAGTGGTTAATAATAATATAACTTGCGACATTTACAGGTTAAGTTTAATGCAAATAATAACTTTATGCATAAAGCATTAGTTTAAGGGAAAATTATAAAATTAAAGACAAAAAATACTTTTTAACCAATGATTTTATCTTAGGGAAGAAGAAAAGCACCAATTAGTAGGTAGCCTCTCATTTGAACTTTCCATTATTTGTGCTCTGCACTCTGCCTCCATGAGGGTCTCTGGGTCTAAAGAATTTATGGAGGGATTTTGGGTTATCGAAGCTTCTCCTACAAGTCCATTTCACATATACAGGTAGGATATTTCATAGTACCTCAAGCTTTATTTGTATAGAAAATAATGGAGATTTCTTTATTTCTCTATATACTTCATGATCTAAACTATGTGAAAATCACTGAGCTACCTTCATTTTTCTATGCTTCCTTTCATTATTCTTCATGTCCAAACTCTGTGAAAATAAATGAAGTTGTGGATTTTAACTTGTATTTTCCTATGTTTTCTCTTGAGGGATTTTGAATGTTTGTACATCTAATCTAACTACAAGAAATATAAAAGAATATTTGTGGGTTCCTACATATTTTTGTAACCCTGGCTTTTATCTTCTTAAAAGCATTATTTATATTATTGTTCTCTTGTGAGTGGTCATGGCTTATATTGTGTATTCTTTACTTGGTCATACTTTTACCATGATCATACCTACTATTCTACTAACTATTTTCAACATTTATAACATGTCTTCATGCTAATATCATTATTTCCTTGACATTGGGCTTCTATTTTGCTGGTGAGATAATCCCTATTATGTGTCATCAATTTTTTACCTCCTTAACATCTCATCTTTGACCACTATATATTCACCATGTATAAATATACATTGACAACTAGGACTATACTCTCATTGCTTCTAAAATATATGGTGTTTTTTGGAGAACTAGTGAATGCTTATCATGAATGACTTATCAATGCATCTAATGGGAGAGTGAAAGCTTTCAGCAAAAAGTGAAACAAACCTTATGAAAATACCTTGGAATATCTGATAATTAAATAATCTACTCTACTAGTGAGCATATAGTGCATGATTAGTGCATCTATCTTTCACACACATATTATCACTTTTTTGTACTTGATGATCAAACTGAATTAATGGAACCAGATCTATTATTTTGGCACCACAAGCTTATTGAATCCTTCAAATATAATTCTATAATGATCCTTATCATGAGACAGTGCTATTTATTTCATGGTTGTCATTATTTTTATGGTATTTTTTGTACTCTTCAACTGTTCTGATACCTCTAGGACTTTTATAATTGTTCATGATCATGGTATTTTCCCTTCTCCATCATTGACTAGTCCTTGTTAGTTGTCTACCATTGGGCTTGAAACTCATTTCTATTACATCTTAGTAACAATATTGGTTCATATTTTCACTATTTTAACTCTTATGGTAGTCATTCTACATATTGGTTTTCATGTCATTTCTTCTCTTATACCATTGTCCCACTATTCTAACATAGCAATCCTATCTAGTTTATTATTTTTTTGAGACCCTATTTTCATGCTTTAAAAAATTTGATTCCTTGTATGAATTCTTTGTCAATGGTTTATTTACCACAAATTTTTGTCTTTTAAATAGTCATCAATTGTCTTTGCATTTTATTTATCAATTCTTTAGCAATGATTATGATGAGTCCTTTACTTTCAACTACACCAATATGTCTCTTCATGCTCATGTTTTATACTATCTATTTCTCTATTTCAACAATTTTTGGACTATTAATTCCTTCATCAATGTTCTCTCCTTGGTGCTCTTAATATAGAATGACCTTGTAACAATGATAATGCATAACTAATAAATTACCATGTCAATTTTTTCCTTATATTGAAAAGGGATCAACATTTAAGACATTAAATTTCTATAAAATATAAACATTCACCTTTAACAAACCTTTGATATCAATCATAGCACCTTTCTTTTCTAATCTACTATATTTTTTAATTTTTTGATAGTCCTTATTTCTCTTTCCCATTTTTAAAAATAGAACTTATCATTTTCTAGGAATATCATGCTACTCTTAGGATTTGGATCTCCACTTACTATGTATGCCTTTACTCTATCCGGTAATGGTCATTGTTTCTTAGCTCTTGATTACCATTATATATTTTCTCTTGTTTAATATCATGTAGCTCTTTTTAAATAACTTGTGCATAAATATACATTAAAATCATTTCTTGACAACTTGTTATACCTAACATCTTTCTACTTTTTTGATCTAGTTACATGCATATGATCACTTCTTTATTAAGATCTTCATTGTTGATTATTGTTTTTCTCACTATTCATATGAATGGAATGGTTTTTGTTCACTGTAGGATTCCCTTTGATCATTGCCTTCCCTTTGTGATAGTTCCTATACTCTCATTGCTATGATTGTTCTTATGCAATTTCAATAGAATATCACTTTGGATTCTTATGTCTTTAATGATCATTGTTCTTATAATCTACGATGATTCCATTGTGTATATCATTGTCTTTTTTTTTAATGATATTTCATGCTAAACTAGTATACTTTATGCCCAAAATATGCCACTATCATTATGGTTGATCTTTTAAAATGGTTTGAACTATTTTCATGATTTATTCATGCTCCTTTTATAATAGCGATTTGTGATCTTGATGGTGCTCAATGTCTTACAAAATTTTTATTATTATCTTTATCTCCTTTAAATAGATTTCCAATAATATTCAACATCTTAGCACTCTATTCCATGTTATTTTCATAGACCATATACATGTTCCTGAATGATAGTGATGTGTTGTCCTCTATTCTCTAGTTGCCTTATTTTCTCTTTTTCCAAATGGAAATATTTTCTCTATACCTTCCACATATATAATCATTGTCTTTCATGGTTTGTGATCATTCTCTCCACCTCCTCTATTGTCATAATAGTGACTATGTCTATCTTTATTACTTCCATCAATGTACATACTATTTTTCATCTCTATTGTTTTTATTCTATGACAATAGATGATGATTATTTGCATTCTTGTTTTAGCCATGTCTTTATGCTCTATTCTGACTACTAAATTACTTATTATTTTCCATTGTGGAAAAACTATGCAAGGCCGAGCAACATTGCTGAGCAGTTTTTAGTATGCCTAGTTACATTTCTAAGTCGAGTTACATTGCCGAGCTGAGAAGAATATAGGGATATTAAGTGTCGAGCGATAGACAGTCAAGTGCTGAGAAGAATAGTTTTTGTATACATGTCTGGAATGATACAAACTTCAAGGATAAGTGATCTGGCTGACTTGTATAAGCTTTTTAGGCCGACTTATGTATGCATTTAATATTCTCATACAGATTTAGTTATGCATTTAATTCTTTTATCCTATGCATGACTCATTGTAAGCAATAATTGTTTTACCATCAAGGCATGGATATCAGATCTTGACGGTTGATCTAGATCTCGCTATCAGATCTAAATAGGTATATTAGATTGCTTCTAAACCCTATTTTCTAAGTGTGTCTGGTGTGTGGCAACTGCATTTTTGAAGTGAAATGCACAGAGGGTTATTTTGTTAAGAAGCAAAGATCAAGCAGAGAAAGAACACAGTGAACAACAGAGTAAAGTTATATCAGATTATGAGATCATAGAAGGTACTGGAAAGAGGAGATCCATCATCAGCATCAGAGTGCATAAAAAAGGATGAATACTTGAGACTTTTTAATCATTGTATCAGGTGAAAATCTCTTAACAAAGTGGTTCTAGTAGACCTTTCTTAAATCTCCTAACAAAGTGCTTACTTCATTGTAAGTTTAAATCCTTTAATAGGGTAGATTGTAATGACCTAAAGCTCTTAACAAGGCAGACCTTTCACAGGGTAGATTACATTTTGTAATCAAACATTGTAACCTTAATCGGTACACTTTATTACTGTAGTAGTGGAGAATTTTGTGGGTGTCATCCCCACCCCAGTTTTACCTATTTGGGTTTCTAGGTTACCAAGTTATTGTGTTATGTGTTACTTATTTCACTGTTTGGATGCTATCTGAGATTACATTAGATTCATTTATGTATGAATGTGGATAAATTTGTTTTAAGTGTTTAATTTTGAAGATCTAATTCACTGCCCCCCCCCCCCCCCCTCTCAGTATCTTTCTTTCCCATTATTGTATTTCCAACAATTGGTATCAGAGCCTAGTTCTCTAAAAAGGTTATAATCAGCTTGAGAATACATATCTTGAAATGGAGATCTACAAGATGGGTAAAGTGATTGAGAAGTTGGGTAGAAATTTCAATAGCATTATGGGAAGCTACTTTGTAGAATTCAAGAAGAGAATGAGATTAAGGACTAGGATTCCTAACTCACTAGTGGAAAAGCACTATGAAGAAATATGTTTTCTAGTTGATACAGATAATACTTAGATCAAGTCAGTGACTCCTAGGATAACATGCTTACAACCCTTTCCATATGAAATCAATGTTGATGAAGCATCAGCTACCATCATTTAACTCCTAGCCAAGGCAATTGATACTATAGCAGAGAGATTTGGAAATTTTGATGAAGCTAAGGATAAAATTTCTAGAAGTTTGAATGAAGGAACCATGGAGAGGAAAAGAAAGAAGATTGTGAAAAATCTCAAGAAAATGGTTGGCTTAGGTAGTGATGAAGAACCTGAGGATGCACCTCTAGGCCTGACCACTGGACAAGGTGAGGATATTTCTATAGAGGAGGAAGTTAGTACATCAGAAGAGGTTACTAAGAAAGCTGAGGGCAAGAAACCATCAATTTTCATAGTAACCAAGAAGAGCCAAGCCAAACCTAAGATTACACCTCCTGTAGCTAATCATTCGAGGACAAGAGAATCTACTATCATTTCTCCAGTAGAAGTGCAAACAAAAGTTTATGGTAAAAGGAGAGTTGCAGAAAGTAGTTCTGGAAAGGAAGCAAAGGTTGCTCCTAAGGCTGAGCCGAGTAAGCTAGCAAAGAGACCAAGAAGGAGATTAAATTTGGGGATAGATAGTGATGAGGAGAAGACAGAAATTGATGAACCTAGCAACATACCTAAAGCTCAATTCAAGAAACCAGCAAATATTGATGAGGTATGTGATACTTTGAGGAATTCAGCAGGGTTAGCAACATTTAAGTTCATTAAGTATAAAAAGTTCAAAATAGCAGATAGGCACAAAGTACATGAAGCATTATTGGACATGATGAGTACTTTCAAATTAACTCCTACAAAGATAGGAAATCATGTGCCAGATGAAATTTATGATTTTCTGTCAAGAAAATGGGAATTTGCACTTGCCACTGAAAGACAGATCAGGGAAGGAACACTAGCCCAGGTAATACCTGAGCTCACCTCAAAACAAAGAGTCAAATTTATTGAGGAATACAAGAGTAGATTTGTTCCTAAACTCAGAGGCTATGCTATTCTCAAAAATGACATTGAAGGCGTAGTACAACAGAGCATAAGGATTTGGAAAGAAATCTTTGGACTGCTCATTCCAAAAGATAAGAAATCTGGTGAGGGGATATCTGAGCAAAAGACAAAAGAAGTTGAATTCAAGACTACCCCTGAACCACAGATACCTAAAGATCAAATTTCCACTGAATAGGACAAGATCAAAGATGCATTAGATGCAACAAACTCTATTGATCTGACTGCAAACAGTCCTCTGGATTATATAGATGATGATCCAAGCAATTTGAATGCCGAGGAAAAATAGATTTCGAGTGGTAAAGACACTGATTCTCCTATTAAGGCAACTAATACTGAAGAAGGAAAGTCCACAGCATCTAATGAGATACTTGAAGTTGTCAATGATCAGAAAGGTGAAGAGAAATAGCAAACAAATGAACAAGAGGTAACTTCTCAGAATCCACCTATTTTAGAGGTTGTAAAGATAGTTTTAGATAGTGAAGTAGAAATAACAGATATTGTTGATAAGCCTAAAGAAGTAGAGGTAGTGTAAATGTTGGTTGATCTACCACACTCTGCATCATCCACTCCCACTGGTTCCAAAATTGGGAGTATGTCAAACCCCCAAACAATATTGACAGAATTGAAGGAGGTATTAGATGTTGACACTGTCAAAGGGAAAGATATTATGCTGTCAAGCATAAGTTCTCCAAAATTGAAGAAGAACAAAATCTTGAAGAAGAAGTCTCTAATTTTAGATGTCACATTAGATGAAGTCATTGTCATTCCATAATGGAATCCCAATGAGTTATCTTTCAAACAAATAGGGACTCTTCAAGAATTTCTTAAGAGGAAGAAGAGACAGGAAGAGTTAAAGATAGAACAAAAGCAAAAGTAGGTGTTGCATGAATTCAAAGACATATTTGCAAAGGCTTTTGACTTAGAGGATGAAACACCTCAAGCTCCAATTATTGATTAGCTAGTCAACATTGTATAGAAAGTAACAGATGAAGGCATAGACACTAATGAGAAGCTTCTACAATGGTCTCGGAGAAGATTTGAGAGCAAAGTTCTAGAGAAAATCTCAGAAGAGATTGCCAAAAAATAGGTTGAACTCTCTATTCTTATAGAAACTTTAGAGAAAGTTACAGCCAATGTTTATTCTTTGTATAAGAAATTATGTGATGTTGATTTTTTCACAAAGGATAATCTACAACTTGTTGAGAAGCCACAATTAGATTTAAGATCAACTGGTACTACTTTAGGTAAAGATACTACTTCTAGTTCTTTACATTTTACTATGTTGATAAATTCACAAAGAAGAATAGTCGATCTTATGGCTAAAGATGGTAAAATAAGGGCCAAATTGATAACTATACAAACAAGCTTGTTGCCTCACTTGGAGGTTATACAGAAGGAACTCTCAAAAGAAAAGGAGTTATCATAGAGCAATGCAAATCTATCGACTGCAGAGAGTTTAGTAAGTATAGCTACCAAGCTAGAAATAAAATTTGAAGTTATGAAGATTGCAAAGGAAAGCTGGGATACCACATTTGAATCCACCCTATAGCTTCATAAACAATTTTTGGATAAGTACAACTTAACCCCACTAGCAATCAGTGACAAAAACAAGGGGGAAGTTAGTAAGGAAGTTGGCAGTTAGCAAGGAAGTTGGTAAGGAAGTATGAAAGGATACATCAGTACAGTATAGGTACACTTGGTATATAAATTTTGAAGGCATGTAAACTTTTTGTATGAATTATTCTGAGTATATTCCTAGGGGGAGTACTTTGTATACTTAGGAAATATTTTGATGAAATGTATGGAAGTAATGATAAGTGTTTTTGCCACTAATATCAAAGGGGGAGATTGTTAAGGTCTAAGATCTATTGATGATTAGTGACCAAGACTTAATCATTCACCTAGGTAGTTTTAATTGGCTATCACTATGGCCGAGCTAAAACTATGCAAGGCCGAGCAACATTGCCAAGCAGTTTTCAGTATGCCTACTTACATTGCCGAGCTGAGTTACATTGCCGAGCCGAGAAGAATACAGGGATATTAAGTGCTGAGCGATAGAAAGTCAAGTGCCGAGCAGAACAGTTTTTGTATACATGTCTGGAATGATACAAACTTCAAGGATAAGTGATCTGGCCGACTTGTATAAGCTTTTTAGGCTGACTTATGTATGCATTTAATATTCTCATACGGAGTTAGTTATGCATTTAATTATTTTATCCTATGCTTGACTCATTTTAAGCATTAATTGTTTTACCATCAAGGCATGGATATCAGATCTTGATCATTGATCTAGATCTCGCTATCAGATCTGAACAGGTATATTAGATTGCTTCTAAACCTTATTTTGTAAGTTTGTGTGGTGTGTGGCGACTGCATTTTTGAAGTGAAATGCACAAAGGGTTATTTTGTTAAGAAGCAAAGATCAAGTAGAGAAAGAACACAGTGAACAACAGAGTAAAGTTATATTAGATTATGAGATCATAGAAGGTACTGGAAAGAGGAGATCCGTCATCAGCATCAGAGTGCATAATGAAGGATCAATAATTGAGACTTTTTAATCATTGTATCAGGTGAAAATCTCTTAACATAGTGGTTCTAGCAGACCTTTCTTAAATCTCCTAACAGACTGCTTACTTCATTGTAAGTTTAAATCCTTTAATAGGGTAGATTGTAATGATCTAAAGCTCTTAATAGGGCAGACCTTTCATAGGGTAGATTACATTTTGTAATCAAACATTGTAACCTTAACTGGTACACTTTATTACTGCAATAGTGGAGAATTTTGTGGGTGTCATCCCCACCCCAGTTTTACCTATTTGGGTTTCTGGGTTACCAAGTTATTGTGTTATGGGTTACTTATTTCATTGTGTGGATGCTATCTGAGATTACAATAGATTCATTTATGTATTAATTTGGATCAGTTTGTTTTAAGTGTTTAATTTTGAAGATTTGATTCACCCCTCCCCCCCCTCTCAGTATCTTGCTTTCCCATTATTGTATTTCCAACATGGACTCGCTATTATAAATAATGATTACCTTCTCAATTAAACTCAATGAGTAACAGTGTCTTATTTTTGTCAAAGGATAAGAGGATAGTATGTTGGGCTCAACCTTTGTGGGAGCCCATTTTTCTCCACATGTTATGACTTTTATGATATCAACTTAAAATATTCAATAATGAACATGATACATGTATCTGCATAGTGAACAAACACGTCAAATAAAATAATAAATTTTAGATTTTTTTATCTACTTTCCTATCTAAATTGATACATTATGAGAGTTGAATATTCTTTTATTAATTTTTTATATGAATTGATAAGGATCCATGAGCTCTAACCATCTTCTCTCTTCCAACAAGAAACCCTTAGACATCGAAAATCACTTTGTGAGAAAGGATCTGAAGGCACAACCTTTCAAAATCCTTGGAATTTTTCATTCCAGTCAATAAAGGGTCCCCTTCTACTTTCATATGTTCTTTACGTATATGCATGTTTATTTCTCATAATGTATAGTTTAGTCATTCCCACATCTTGTGTGGGAAGTATTCTTTTGAACTTATAAATAAATAATGTATTTTTTCTCAAAATAGTTGTGTGATTATTTTCTTGTACTAGAATTTATATTGAAAATAGAAATCACTTAGTAACATATCACTTATGTAATGAAAAATCAAGAAAAATAAAGCATACACCCTTAGCTTTTAACTGTAAAAACCTTTCCAGTTGTACCTGATTGAGTTGGAAGAAAAATTGGGTAACATTTTTGGTGTCATCTATTAGATCCTTGTCTATTAAGCATGTCAGACCAATCACCTGATCTATCCATTACTAAAAAAATTAATAAAACCATTTTAAAACACACCTTCACACTGATGTGACTCAACACTACACTATTGTAACCTATTATAATCCTATTGAGTATAGGTATTTTGTTTATAACAGTGAACCAAAAATATTCATTATTATGAATAATGTGTGTCTCCTTGATTGGACTATAATAGGGAAATAAAAAGAATGTATTCCTTATTTTCCTACTAAACTCAAAACCAACTAGTTAACTGTGCACAAAATCATTTAGATAAAACAAAAACTAAACTACCCTAATCTAACCAATCAACCTTGAAATATTCAAAAAAATCCACTAACTGATTGGTTAAAGTACCTTCCTTTCATCACTAATAAAGGATGATTTGCTTGTTTTAAACAACTAAATTTTTTGAAAGATGGGTGGAAAAATAAGTAACCATTGTATCACGTCATGAATAATATAAGTGAGATCACATACCTTTTGAGTTTGACCAAACAGATTATGTTATTAATAACTGAGATGGGGGGTGAATCAGTGGCCTCAAAAATATTCCAATTAATCAACCCAAAAACTTAGTACCATAATATTAAGCCTCTAGTTATCTTAAGTCTTATAAGATGAATTCCTTCAAATATACTTATTAAATAACTACTGCTCAGAATGCTTTGTTTAAACCTTGTTCTTTTAGTTTACCGAATAGCAGTCTTTCATTTACTAAAAAATAGTAAATTACATAGAGTATATCGATCAATCCATATTAGCTATGTGTAATGCAGAACACTAAAGTAATGACTCATAAACACATTGACACATGGATTTTTAACGTGCAAACCATGTTAAGGGAAAAACCACTTATGATCGGTAACCCAAAAATGTTCACTCTTATGAAGTGAGCTCAGTGAAGAGCCAACCCCATTAAAGGTTACAAACACACTATTAGGTGTGACCTTATTAAAGGATTTAAAATATTAGTTTGTCACTTGATATTGGGCATTTCTATGCTACCTTCCTTTTCCAAACTCTTCTGGTTTTTAAATGGTATCTGGCATCTCATATTATCTTCATGATCAAACTTTTTGATACTCTTTGGGATATATCTCAATATAGAAATGATCTTTAAATCCTGCTCGATTAAGAGACTTTCTGAATCAATGGTTAAACTGAAACAGTATGACCTTTTCACATATACAAATTATACTTGTATATTTTTAGATCTATTGTAAGCTCATTTTACATTTCTAATCAATGTATCCTTTTAATACCTTTGCTCCACTTTTGTTCTACTCGGTGGTGCTATGCTCCATTGCTCGGTGTCCGCAGAAATCTTTAGCTCTTTCATCAGCTTGATTGATCAGGACTGTATGAATTTGTTCTTCATCAGTTTCTCTCTAGAATCCTCCTTTTTATTCACTCCCCTTAATTCTTTATTAATTAGGTTGTCTCTTTATAGACATGATATCACCATTTCTAGGTTCTTGATTTTCTTGATCTTAGCATGATCTGCAATCTTAGCCAATCTGATTAAAGCATAAATTCCTATTTTATCTCATAGAAATATTCTTGCCAACTGGAAAAAATAGCTTTAAATCCTTTACTTATCTCTGGCTTTATCTTGTCGATGAAAACAATGATAACTACCAGTTAAGTCTATATTTATCTCTGCCAGCTAGATATTTTTTCATTTCTGAAGTCTAGTTAACTTCAGTGTTTTAACTCTTTGATAGCTTTGGTCAAAACTCCAGTTCTCCTTGGGCTTCTCCATCGGGGTTGTCTGTCCTTCAAGCTTCATTGAAAAGTTCTTCTTGTTGGTTAACAATGTAATTCTGGCCATCGGTTATGCTTGTTATTGTTCTCTTCGGTAATGCTTGATGGTTTCTTTGTTCGGGCATCACAGTGACTTAAATTTTGATTATCTTTGTCCGTCAGGTTCCACTAGCCATCGGTGTTTATAGTCACTTAGTGAGTGTTTGTCTTTTATGCATTACTAAAAGCATAATATTTTTCTCTCTGATTCTCTGAAGTCTTTTAACACTTTAATTATAACTGATTAGATTATATCAAGTTGACATTAATAACAATACAATCCATTAACTAATTTAATGTCTTTCATTATCCTTCTGCATTTTGGTGATCAAATTAACATCTTCAAACATTCAATCAGTTACATGTCATCGATCTCTCCATTTGGCATTGATGGAAATACACTACATTATCACACTATACTATTACTAATACAATATGAAATATAATAGTTTCATCAATATTTCCTATTATAAATATTACAAATGTCTAGTTCTTCGGTAAGCTCAAAATTGATTTGTTTCTTGCATAAAGGGATTCTTCAATCTTCAATCCCTTTATTGGATAGATGTATCATCTTTTGTCACTGTTCTGATATGTTCTCTACCACAATCTCTCCCTTTGTTGCTTCTCACCCTTAGATGGATATTTCATATGTAATCAACCTCTCTCCCTTTGAATATTGATTAACTCTTCCTTTTGATTCTTAGGTACTTCTCTTCATGGATAATGATATAATCTTTTCTGATCAGTGCAATAATCTCTCCTTTATGATAATGAATCTCTCTCCCTTATGATAATGAGATAATTTCTCCCTTTGACAAAAATGCCAAAAAAATTTCTTCTATATCATCTTTTATCCCTTTATATAATATATTCCTTGAATTTCCCTATCTATCAGCAATACAATGTCTCTTGTGTTTGGGCAGATTTGTACCTTGTTGTGTGGAGATGTATCCATTGTTGTTCATCTTAGTGTTTTCATCAACATGAATGATCTTCTGATTATGTGTAGGCTGATGCAACCTCCTAGTCAGCTTACTGACTGATAGACAAGAGTTGGACCCCTAGTCTCTATCTAAGGTGCTCAAATGTATCTTTCAGTAATGGCTTGGTGAATATATTAGTTAATTGTTCCTTTGATTGAACATATTCTAGTATCACCTCCTTTTCTTTCACTTGTTCCCTCAGATAGTGATACTTGATAGAAATATGCTTAGTCTTAGTATGCATGAATCGATTCTTAGAAATGTTAATTGCATTGGTATTATCACAATAGATAATTACTAGTTCAAGAATCTTCATATTCATACCTTCCAGCAACTATTTGATCCATGCAATATTGGAGCAATTTTCAGCAACAACCACATACTATGCTTTTGTAGTAGACTGAGAGATGCATCCTTGCTTCTTCCTGATCCATGTGACAAGTCTGTCACCCATGAAGAATGCTCCTCCAGTTGTCCTCTTTTGGTCATCAATGTTTCTAGCCCAATCAGCATCTGTATAGAATTGTAGCTCAAATTTTCCTTCTCTTTTATACCATAAGCCATAGTCCTTGGTGCTCTTTAGATATCTCAGAATTCTCTTAATAGTAGTCATATATGATTCTATGGTATTAGAAGAGAGTCTTGCAACTATTCCAACTACATGTGCTATATCTGGTCTGGTATGAATAGCATACATTATTTTTCCAATCATTGATCTATACAAGGTCTGATTTACCTCATTTGATTTGTCTTCTTTTGTAAGGTTACATCTGGTAGCCATAGGTGTTCCAACTGGTTTGGAATCTTCCATCTTAAATATCTTTAGCACTTCCTTGATGTATTTGGACTGAGTGATATATATGCCTGCATTTTGTTGAAGAATATGTAGACCAATTTGATCTCCCCAAACATAGACATTTCAAATTATTTGCTCATTTCATTAGCAAAGGATTTTCATAACATTTCATTTCCCCCAAAAATGATATCATCAACAAAAATTTCAGCAATCAGAATATTACCATCGGTATCTTCTTTTAAGTACATATTTCTATTTTCACTTGTTCTTAAAAATTTAATGCTAATGAGATAGAAGTGAAGTCTTTCATACCAGTCTCTAGGTGCTTGTTTCAATCCATACAAGGCTTTATGTAGTCTACATACCATGTTTCTCTTGTATGGATCAACAAACCCTTCTGGTTGTTCAATGTATACCTCTTCTTCCAGTATTCCATTTAGGAATGCAGATTTGACATCTATCTGCTATACCTTGAATCCTTTTAATGCAGCATAAGAAATTAAGATTCTAGCTCCTTCTAGTCTAGCAACAGGTACAAAGGTTTCTCCATAATCAATACCTTCTTCATGTGCATACCCTTTGCATACTAACCTTACTTTGTTTCTTGTGACCTCTCTATTCTCATTCATCTTGTTTCTGAATATCCATTTGGTATCGATGACATTCTTGTCATCTGGTCTCTATACTAGTGTCCATGTACTATTCTTCTCAATCTATTCTATTTCTTCATTCATAGCACTAACCCATTCTTCGTTCTCAAGTGCAGTATTAAGAGATTTAGGCTCAAAATCACAAAGTAAACATCCAGTGTTTAGTGACTTACTTCTTATTCTAATTCCAGCCTTCTTGTCTCTTATGATTTGATTATGTGGATGATGTCTTCTAACATAATTGGCAAGTGTTGTTTCAGCTCTGTGTTCATCATTTTGATCATCTTCTTGACATTCATTCTGATCTCCATCACTTGGAACATCATTTTGAGGATTTTCCTGATTTTCAGTAATTGCAGTCTGATGCTATGGTGCAATGTTCTATTGCTTAGGAGCAATACACTGTTGCTTAGGTAGAGTGTCAGGTTCTGTATAAACAAACCTATTGTAATCCTCTAGCTCTTTTATGCTTTCCTTATCATTCATTTATGAAAATTCATCTATTTTCACATTTTCACTTTCAATGATCTTGTTAGATGACTTGTTAAGGCATTTATAATCCTTTCTTTTGGTTGAATACCCTAGAAAGATACCTTCTTCACTTTTGGAGTCAAATTTTCCATTTCTATCATCTTTCAAAATATAACATTGACTGCCAAAGATTCTGAAGTAACTTATATTGGGTGTGGGACCATACCAAAGCTCATAGTCTATCTTCTTTGTGTCATTCTTCAATTGTACTATGTTTAATGTGTAGACAACAGTACTAAGAGCTTCCCTCCAAAAATTTTGAGTGATTCTCTTCTCAAGCATCAATGTTCTTGCACAGTCAACAATTGATTTGTTTCTCCTTTCAGAAATTCCATTTTTTTGTGGTGTTCTTGGTGTAGAAACCTGTCTTTTAATTCCATGCTCATTGCAATAGTTAGTGAATTCATCTAAAATAAATTTCCCTCCTCTATCTGACCTTAAGCATTTCAATTTCTTTTCACTTTGTTTTTCTACCATAGCCTTATACCATTTAAATATCTTGAATGCTTATGATTTATCTTTTAAGAACATAACTATCATCATTCTAGAATAATCATCAACAAAGAGAATGAAATACATATCTCCATACTAACTCTTTTTCCTCATTGGTCCACATAGATCATTATGGACTAATTCTATAATTGCATTAGATGTATGGGTTTTACTCTTGAAACTAGACTTTGTCATCTTACCTTTTGTATAGTTCTTGCACATGATATGCTCGGGCTTTGTCATGCTCTGTAAGCCTCTAACATTCCTTTTATTTCTTATCTTTATCATGTTGTCAAAATTCACATGACATAATATTTTGTACCAAAACCATGTGTCTTCGTTTCTAGCCATTAAAAAAGTGGTGTTAATGTCATTAAGATAGAAAAGGTTACCTTTTTTCTTCTCACCGGTTCCAATCAACCTTCCTGATTCATTGAATATCTTTGCCTTCTTATTTTCAAATCCCACTCGGTGACCTGTACTATTCAACTGTGAAACACTTAACAAATTATAATTTAGTCCTTTTACCCAGTAAGCATTTTCACATTTGATCATCTTATTCAACATTATAGTTCCTTTACCTTCAACTGGACAAGGTGTATCATTACCCATTCTTACTGAACCACCATTATAGTATTCAAAAGTCTCAAAATTTTGTTTATCACCATTCATATGGTGAGTGCAGCCACTATCTATTATCCAAACATCATTCTTACTAACCATAGATATGAGTGCAGTTTCTACATACCTTTCTTCTTCATCATTTGAATCATCCTTCATGGCTACAAATATCATCTCAATGTCTTCTTCTAATTCAGTGTCAGTATCATCAGCTCTGTTCTCAGCTAGGTAACAAGATTTCTTCCCTTTGTCCTTGTAGTCTTGGATATCTCTTTTGTCAGATTGTTGGTTGCTTCGGTAATCTCTATTAGCACCTCTATCAAACTTCTTCTCATATGATCTGTCATTACATCTATCATCTTTTATTTTTTTTGGACATCTTGTAGCAAAGTGTCTAACCTCTTTGCAATTGAAACATACATGTGGTAATTTACCTTTGTATCTACCTTTGCCTCTCTGCAATATTCTTGCCATTAGTGTTTCAATCTCATCAATTCCTTGATCCTCATTATCACTTTCACTATCATTTCTAATAGCATGTCTATGACTTGAATAACTTATTTTCAAAGAAGATTTGAATGCAGATTATATAGATGGTAAGACATTATTATCAAAGTTATTCATCTCAAATGAAATCAGTCTACCAATTAGACTATCTAGAGTAACTGTCTTATTTACAACTGCTCCCATTTCTTGAATAGAAAAAACTCTAATAGCATATACATGTAGTAAGGTTCTTAAGATTTTACTTACCACTGTCTCCTCTTCAAGTACTCCTCCAACTCCTCGGATAGCATTGACTACCTCTATAATTTTGCAACTATAATTAGTGATATTTTTTCTTTCTTTCATCCTTAGGTCATCAAAGCTCCCTCTTAGAATTTATGCCTTGGCTCTTAGTACATTAGCGTCTCCTCCATGTACCAACTTCAAGTTATCCCACATTTTCTTTGCAGAGGTGCAGGTTTTTCCATCTTAAACTCAACATCAAAGAGTGATGAGGCAAGTTCTATCATCATGCAATTATGTTCATGTTTTTCTCTTAATTTCTCAAGAGTGTGAGGTCCTGTAGGCAACACATATTTAGTATCAATGTGTTGAGTAACATCATTACCAATATGTGATAGGTGGAGTCTTATTCTGCTTTTCCATGATGCAAAGTTGTCTTTATTCAACTTGGGCACATCTCATTTGTTTATCTTGTGATCTTTTTCTTGAGTTGTTAAACTCCTTTTCTAAGCACACAAGCTCTGATACCAATTGTTAGTAATAACTAAGAGGTGGGGTGAATCAGTGGCCTCAAAAATATTCCAATTAATCAACCCAAAAACTTAGTACCACAATATTAAGCCTCTAGTTATCTTCAGTCCTATAAGATGAATGCCTTCAAATATACTCAATAAATAACTACTGCTCGGAATGCTTTGTTTAAACCTTATTCTTTTAGTTTACCAAATAGTAGTCTTTCATTTACTGAAAAATAGTAAATTACTTAGAGTATACCGGTCAGTCCAGATTAGCTATGTGCAATGCAAAACACTAAAGTAATGACTCATAAACACATTAACACATGGATTTTTAATTTGGAAACCCTGTTAAGGGAAAAACGACTTGGGACTAGTAACCCAAAATTTTCACTCTTCTGAAGTGAGCTCGGTGAAGAGCCAACCCTATTAAAGGTTATAAACACACTGTTAGGTGAGACCTTGTCAGAGGATTTAAAAGATTAGTTTTTCACTTGATATCGGGCATTTCTATGCTACCTTTCTTGTCCAAACTCTTATGGTTTGTCAAATGGTATCTGGAATCTCATGCTCTCTTTATGATCAAACTTTTTGATACTCCTTGGGATGTATCTCAATATAGAAAGGATCTTTAAATCCTGCTTGGTTAAGAGACTTTCTAAATCAATGGTTAAAATGAAACAGTATGATCTATTCACATATACAACTTATACTTTCATATTTCCAGATCTATTGTAAGCTCATTTTACCTTTCTGATCAATGTATCCTTTTAATATCTTTACTCCACTTTTGTTCTGCTCGTTGATGCTATGCTCTATTACTCGGTGTCTTCAAAAATATTTAGCTCTTTCCTTAGCTCAATTGATCAGGACTGTATGAAGTTTTTCTTCATCATTTTCTCTCCAGCATCCTCCTTTTTATTCACTCCCCTTAATTCATAATGAATTAAGTTGTCTCTTTATAGACATGATATCACTATTTCTAGGTTCTTGATTTTATTGTTCTTGGTGTGATCCATAATCTTTACCAATTTGATTAAAGAATAACTTCCTATTTTATCTCATATAAATCTTCTTGCCAACTGGACAAAATAGCTTTAAATCCTTTACTTATCTCTGGCTTTATCTTTTCGATGAAAATAATGATAACTACTAGTTAAGTCTATATTTAGCTCTGCCAACTAGATATTTTGTCATTTTGAACTCCAGTTAACTTTGGTGTTTTAACTCTTTTATAGCTTCGGTCAACACTCCAATTCTCCTCGAGCTTCTCTGTCGGGGTTTTCTATCCATTGGGGTTTTCTGTCCTTTGGGCTTCACTGCAAAGTTCTTATTGGTTAACACTGTAATTCTGGCCGTCGGTTATGCTTTTTATTCTGCTCTTCGGTAATGCTTGATGGTTTCTTTGTTCATGCATCACAGGGGCTTAACTTTATTCGTCGGGTTCCACTAGCCATTTTTGTTTGTTTTCACTTAGTGAATGCTTGTCTTTTATGCATTACTAAAATAATAATATTTTTTCTCTCTGATTCTATAAAATATTTTGACACTTTAATTCTAACAGATTAGATTATATCAAGTTGACATCAAGACAGTACAATCCATGACTGATTTAATGTCTTGTATTATCTTTCTACATTTTGATGATCAACTTAACATCTTCAAGCATTCAGTCAGTTGCATGTCATCATACTACTAATAGTGCATATAAAGATCAGATCTAGTACTCTATAGCTAGAATATCATGCTTGGCTTCCATCCTAGAAATATACCTGATTGGGAATCCTTTTGAGATGCTCATCTTGAGATTTAATCTATTGCTTTTCACGTTTTAAAATGTCTCCTTACCCACCATACTAAATTTATTAGAATTATTCAGCTCATGAAAAACAAAAGATAGGGTAATAGTTTCATCTACCTAATGATGTTGATCGCAAACCTCTCTTTCCAAAGGTGTAAAATTTTCATTAAAATTAGAGAAAAATCTTCAATAATGCTTGAGAATATACTCACATTATGACTAACCTCATTATGCAAAGTATTATCTAACACACTCTCTTGAATGCTCTCATATTTTATACCTTGGAAATTTGTGGTTTGTTGATTGCCTTGTTCTTCTTGAACTAAATCAGTATCCATATTCACCTTTAGATATTTTACAACTATGATGTCCTCATGGAGATACACTTTATCCAGATGAATTTCATTCTCTTTTTTATCACAACTTTACAACAAGGTTAGGAAAAAATAATCTTCATCATCATTAATAAGAAAATGAAGCTCAACAAATAAGTGATTTGGAACCTAAGATTTAGTACCAATTACAATCTCAATGTAACCTATTTCTCTTGATTATTTTCATGAAAATATGACTTACTAACATCTAAAGTTGACACAAATACCTCAAGATCATCCCAAAATGAGTTCTCTTCAATATGATATCCATTATGTTGTGGAAGAGGGTTATATTTTACCTTGTTGAATCTTTCTTGAATGGTCAAAACATCAAAGCCCTTAAATTCATCTTATTATCCTAAAATTGGTATGGCTATGACCAAAGTTTTATTGTTTTCATCCTCCACAAAAAGTGGTAACTCATCAAAAAAATTAGTAAAAACATGAAAATAAACATCCTTTTCTATCTCTATAAGCTTTTGTCCTGCATCTACATCTTCATCTCTTTCTCATAAATAATTTGATCTATCATCTTGAACATCATATGCATGCACATAAATAAGTAAGAGATCTATTTTATCTTCCCTAGATACTTCCCTTTCTTGATTTATAACTTGACTATCTTGATAAAAAAAGACATCAATTGGTTCATCTGGAATTTGATATATTTTATTAAGGAATATGAGATCTTCAAAAGGTTGGATCTGAATAATTATGGTTTGATCTTTCTCAAACATGGGATACTCTTGGGGAAAAGTGGTTTGATTTTCTACATATGTAGCTTCTTGCATAGGGATGAAATATCTAAAACTTGGAAAAGAATATTGGAAAACCTCCCCTTTTACAAGTTGATCTAGAATATAAGGAATTGGTTGGGCTTCTTGAATGGGTTCCTCAAAAGGATGTATGATGAGGGTATAAAACTCGAGATTAAGAAGGATACAACAAAAGGAATAAAAATTGCCTTCTCTATTATCTGATGGAAAGAAATTTTCATTAAAATGTGATTACAAAACATGAACAAAATATATTCCTCACTAGTTGTAACACTCAACAGGTTACACTAAGTTTTGGAAAACCACATTCTTCCACAATTCCACTTCTTCCTCAAAAAATGCTTCCAACCTTGAAGATGGGTTCCAAACAATAAATTATTTTCCAGTTTAGAGCCAAAACTAAATTTTGAATTTTGAAAATTTGGCAGTTGGATGCCAAAAAAGGTTATTTGAAATCAAATTTGAGCCAGATTAAAAATTGGGGAAGAACATGAAAAATTTTCCACCTTTCAGGTGGCATAACTTTTGATACGAGCATTTGGTTGATGTGTTATTTGAAGCATTAGAAAAATATTTGAGAGAACTACACCCATATGGACTGGCTCCAACCATCCTCCTTTTTTGAGGCCCTATGCGACTATTTAGTGCCTCAAACCTGACTCAAAAGAGATTTGGGCAGGATTTCAAAAAACTAAAACCTTAATAAATTTCAAATGATGAATGATTTTGACTTGATTATTTCACCACAAAGCTTAATTTTCTATTTTTAAACTTCCAATAAATTTTTCCCCACGTATTCCTTCAAATTAAAACTTACTAAAAAATAGCAGGTTGATCCAAAAATGCAACAGTAGAATTCTGAGAGCTGGAATTTCTAATTTTCCCAAATGAGTATCCAGAAATGAAAAAACATCAAAAATAAAACTAGTACCAAAGAGATATTTTTAGGTGATACGTGATTTCCCTTACCCCACTGGATGCTCCTACACCAATATACTTAATCAATAATGGGTTCTTGTGCTTGAATAGATTCCCTAAAAATTGGGAATGAAAATGTTCAAGGCTTTTCCTTTACATGCTCTTGAAAAGAGGGAGGAATCCTAAAACATGGAATTTTAAATTTGGGAGATTTATGAGACTCACCTTATCTAAAACTTTGTATCTTGTCTTTTTAATTCTCTTTTTATACAAGTTTTAACCTCATCTTTTCTTCATTTGCAGCAATCTTTCATTCAAGATTCTCTTCAAATTATCCCTTTTGCATCTCATATTATTGATCCTGAAGATAGGCTTGATAATGTAATTTGTCCTACTCATGAACATAATCTTGATAATACCATTCATCTTGATACAAATCCAACTCTTTATTCCATTTTATATCATCCATTTGTCTATTGAAGTATTGCAAATAATCCTTAATGTCCATAATCTCATAATTTTGAGGTTGATTAGAAGATTGGAAGGAATAGGTGGTTGGTAAGCATACTAAGTATCCTTTTTTTTGATGTTGTAGGGATATTTGGATAAAAACCCATATTATTGTTAGTATGAACAAGAACTAAGAGGGGGGTGAATCAGTGTAGACAATTACTTAAAAAATTTCACCACCGATCTAACAAAGCTAATCATCAACTTCCAAATAATGAAACATGCAACTGATAATATTAAATATAAGTAAACAAAATCAAGCATCCAAAAATTCATCACATATGAAACATATAGTTTTCACATGGAAACCCTTGTTAGAGGGAAAAAATCACAGTGGGGATGACACCCACAAATCACCTTACTACAGTAAAAAGTGTTAAAAATGTTAGGAGCTACAATACCCTTTTTACGGTTTACCTTGTTAAAAGTGACTAGTACCTTGTTAGAAGTACCAAAAGAATTGTTAGAGTCTACCTTTCTATAGGATTTCAACCTTCAATTAAGAATTTACCCTATTAAAGGATTTACAATAAAGACCTTTTAAGATCTACCATGTTAAGGGATTTAACCTATTGCAACTGTTAGAAAACAACAACAATAATGATATGTAGCATGGAACTAATTTCCTATCAGATCCTCTCTGGTCCTTTTTGTTTCTACATTTTACTGATCTATACTTCTTCAATCTCTTATCATTTCACTTTAAAATATGATCGCAACCCTAAATCACATGATTTAGATCTCGTTATATAATGTGTTCTTAAGTGGCTTAAGACCTAAAAACCTTCCATCAAAGTCGGCACAAAATATTTACCAACCTCTTCAAAATCAATGTCAATCATACCTAATATTTCAACCCCAAATATAATATACAATTCCATAAACAATAGCCTACCTCACATCCACCACCTTAACTGATTCATCATGAAATTATGATCGGTGACCCTACATTGTCTTCCACATCAAAAACATAATTCATTAAAACATTGAATTATCTGTCATGGTCAGAACCATGGATTCCTCATACCATATGAGTGTATCCTTTATGATTACATTGTCTTATTTTCTCTATAACTTGATCACTACTAATTTAACTAACTGAAATTGTTCTTCCTATACACCTCCTATACACGAATCAACATAGTTAATTGTTTCTCCCTTTACCGATTATGTACAAATCTTACCAGTCACTCCAATTATATTAAATGGTCATTTTTTCATCAATCCCACTCAATTATGTATCTTCACATGACCAATCTGTATATATCCTCTAAAAACTAACATAATGCCAACAATCACTCTTTGGCATTGATGGAAAAAACTCTATATAAACTCAAAATGTTTCCATATATAACTCTATAATTATTGACTTGCAATTTACCCATACATAATTCAACTAATTCAACTCATAATCCCCCATACTCTATACATACTTTTTCTTTCTCTACTCATACTCATATATCTCCCCCTTTTTGTCAACAATGACAAAGGATCATAAGTGCATACCAGAATTACAATATGTCAAAGACATCCTTGAAGTTTGTCTCTATAGACTCTAATGACTTATCCCATGACTCTAGTAAGTGCTCCATAGATATAATTTTCCCATGTATTACCAATGCTAAACCCTCCATGTCATTCAAAGTACTCACCTCACGTAATCTTAATGTGGTTTTTGCATCTCTCACATTTTGTTGCAAAAGATCTATGGTGGGAGCTAAATAGGTCTACAACTCCATAAGTGTTATAATTATTTTATCTTTCTCTACTTTTAATTGCTTCACTATGTGTGTAATCATTTTTATCTAGCACTGTATCTTGAAGCTGAACTTGTTAGGGGATCAAAATTTTCAACCAAAGCATTAAGCTCATGTTGAGCTTCCTCTCTCTTCTTGTCTAGATATTTTGTAAAATATGTAAACTTGGACACTTTTACAAGTAATTGTCCTACCTCATGTAGGATTTCCTTCACTTTCTTCCCTAAAACTACAAGTGACTCTTTTTCTACTGATATAATCTCTTTCAAATTTTCAATTTGTTTCTTCTCATTCTCTTTCATTTACAACTACATTATTGCATTCTCCAAGTTAGGTACTTGGTTTTAAATGGCTTTGGCAAAAATACCCAGCTAATCAATAGGTTTTTCATGTTTATCATATGCCACAATAAGTGCTAGATTACTAATGATATTCCTTGATCCTTTTAGTACTCTAACATTCTTCTTCTTTCCCTTAATCTGTCTCTTTTTTCTTTCTCTCTAAGCTTCTCAAACATCTTCATCAGCTCCTTAGGACTCATCTTAGTAATGTCAACCGTTGCTTGAATTTATTCATCTTTGGGTTCTCCTTCATCTTCTTCCTTAGAACTATCAAATTTCTCTATTTTTTTTCTTATGTCTTATAGCTTCATTAGTTAGGAATAATTTCCTCTTTATTGAAAATACATCTTCATCAATCTTTTGTTCTTCACCTTTTAGTTTTGTCACTTCCTCTGCAATTTGTTCTTTTCATGCATTAGCCTCTGGTTGTGAATCAATGATTTGTATCTTCTTAGAGATATCAAAAATAATATTTTCAATGACCTCTCTGATTTCTTCAGCTTTAGACTCTTGATCTTTTTCTTTCTCTTCTACCAATTTTTCCTTGGTTGTTTTCATATATTTCACTAAATTTTTCAATGATTCCACTATCTCATCTCTCACCGATTGTATTTTTCCAATAAGAATCCTTGAGACTATGTTCCTTGTCTTGAATTCTCCTCTCATTTCTTCAACCATTACCTTCACATCCTTAGTTGTTAATTCATGTTGTAGTAGTGCAATTTCTTCCTCCATCATTACTCTATCAACCTTCAAAGATTCTCTCCATATTTTTTCAACTATGTTATACATTTCCTTAGGTATTGCCTTGTATAACTCACTAGGTGTTTTGAAAAAAGTATGTAGACTCTCTATGATTGCATCTTTTATCTTCTTCTTGTCTTTAGTTGCACATGTATCAAAGCACTTCACCACATTTTTCATTCTTCCATTCTCCTTAATATCATAAACTATCCTATCAACTGTAATAGCATCATCAACCTTTATATATTTCACAGTAGGTTTTCCTACTAGTGAGGACTTATTCCCACTAGCTCTTAATTCCTTTAGTTCCTTCTCAGACTTAGTTTCAACTTCTCTTTATTTAGCCTTATCCTTACTTTCCTTCTTGTTCCTAGACTCTTTATAGCCAAATATATTTTTTGTCTTTCTTTTGTAGGTTTTTTGAACAATCACATGTGACCCTTATAGTGGCTTAGTGATAATATGAGTAGTAGTAGATTTATTTTGTTTTAGTGTTGAACTCCTAGTGACTCTTAGAGGTGTGACTTCTTCAGCTCCAACCTCAGCTTTATTGTCTTCAGTAGCAGAAGATATTCTTTCCTTCTCACTTTCCATTTTCTTCCTAATTTTAGTCATCATCTCTTGTGTTATTCCACTCATATTGGCTAGATTTTCAACTTGTTTCCTTACTTTTCTTTGGATTACAGGTGCCTTCGGTTCATTGTGAATATTTAATGATGACTCCTCATATGTTCCAAATCTAGGTGTAGAAGTATAAATAGGTTTTTACAAAAGTACATCAGCATGTAAAGTAACTAAGTTACCATCTACTTCATAACCCATAGTTGGTACCCAGGAAGTTCTGGGTTGAACTGCCTACAACATACATGTATCTGTATCCACTATAAATAAAATATCATTCTTGTACTTTTCAACTATATTGTTTTGGATTCTCTCTCTTAAGTGCATTTTTCCTTGAAAATATTTAAATTATTCCCACATGACAATATTGAAATTATCTCCTAATTTCTTGATGCATTGCTTAATTTTCATAACTACCGGTTGATCTTTTAACCATGTAATAGGACCTATTCCTAGAAATTGATTGTGTAGATAGAATAATATACATACCAGTATTAAACCATATTTGAATAATTTATTCTTATCTTTCCTCATCTTCTCCATGTTTACAAATAATTGGCTCCTTAGCATCTCACATAAGTCATAATTTGCATCCTCTTTTACCATTATGTATGCAGAATGAATTGCTCCACTGTTAGTAATAACTGAGAGGGGGGTGAATCAGTGGCCTCAAAAATTTATCCTTTAAACTTTAATCCACCAATGAATACACCTCAGATTATTAAGTCCCTACAAAATTCATGCCTTGAAATACTTGAAATAATTAACTGTCTGTCGGTTTACCTTGTCTATCCTTATTCTCCTTGATAACCGATAAGCAGTAAAACTTATTTACCAATACTCAGTAAATATGTAGAGTATACCAATCAATCTAGAAAAGCATATGTGAAATGTAAAACAATAAAGTAATAAACCATACACACATAACACATGGATTTTAATGTGGAAACCCTATAAAGGGAAAAACCACTGGGACCGATACCCCAAATTTTCACTCTTCTGAAGTGAGCCATGTTAGGTCCCAACCCTGTTAAAGGTTACAAACACACCATTAAGTGTGACCTTGTTAGAATGGAGAAATGCGAGCTTATAGGAAGTTTTTTGGGGTATGATAGACCTTTAGTCATGTGAAGATAGTGATATAGTGAGACAGAGCAGTTGAATGGTCGTGATGATTGATGGAGTGAAACATGGAATCTAAACATGCTATGTTGGATTTGGATTGTGTATTACCTATATTTTGGTAGCGTATGATCACCAAATTTGCTTATTTTTTGTATAAGTGTTGGTTCCATTTTGTGATGTATCTGAGAGCCGACTAGGTATATATTAAAGTATATATATGAAGAGCTTTTGAGAAGCGAAGAATGGATGTAGTGCGAACGGATGAATGGGTGCATTATGATGTCAGAATCACAAAAATGGTGATGCAAGATACAACTAGAACTACTTAAGCATAACAGATGCTTGTTTATGTTCATTTTGATAAAACATTGTAACATAGATATATTTCTGATTGTATGAGTAGTGAGCTCAGTGTATACCTTTAACAAGGTTGTATTCCTTTAACAGGGAAATGTACTAATGTAATACTAAGCTCCTAACAAGGACATAATACTTTTAGTTCATATTAGTGGGTACCATCCCCATGGAGGTTTTCTCTTGGCTAGGGATTCCTTGAGAACAAATTCATGGTGTTATGAGTTGTATGCTTTGTGTTTATGTTCTTTTTATTTAAGCAATTATCTGGTTAAGTTGGAATTTGATAAGTTTAAGTTTAAAGATTTGAAATAATAATTCACCCCCCTCTCAGTATTACTTAATCCTAACAAAATCTTTTGAATTGTCTAAGAGCTCCATAGATTCTAAAAATGTAGAGAATCTACCAGTGAACTAAGTCTAATATGACTTAGGGGGGATCACTAAAAGGAAAAATCCTAAACTACCCCTATTATTGAATTAGCACTAAGATCATATGCATATTGATATGCCTATTTGTGATTTAATGATTTTAGTGAAGATAAAGTTCTATATTTGGTTTTTTGCATGCATATAATGGTTGTTATATTATAACCCTTGTGATCGGTGAAAAACACTATGTGACCATTGAAAGAAATGACTACATTCTCAATGATATAAAGATGAAAAAGTAAACTCTTTTGTTACTTTACATTATTATGAGTTTACTAAAGAGCATTTGTAAATATTCTAAAGCCATTGTGAGCATTTCTTGTTTGCTAATTAAGATTTTGAGTGATGAATTGTATTGGTTGTTGAAGAACATGTATCGGTGAAATTGGAGGTTATTTCTTATTGAGTGAAGATTCTATAGGAGTGTTACTACTAAGAGATAGTTTCTATCATTATGGATACTCCCATGATGATTGATTTTTTGGATGAGCCAAGATCCATATTCAAGATACACCCATTGAAGGCTAACGAAAATGATCCTACGGGTGACCTATTATCAATTCCCTTTAGTGTATTGCTAACAAATGATATTTGTTCATTCATACACTATAAGATGGAAGACCTTAGAGCTGACAAAATCTATGACTACTTCATTACTTTGAGAGATGGTGTAAAGTTGAAGGACAAGCATATGCATTTGATACATAAAGGATTTACCTATGGAGTCGTCATTCCTGATGATTTCCATTAAGATTGGGTTAGATATTTTCTCAGCAAAGTCCATGATCAGTTTATTTGGATGGATAGACCTCACAAGATCACAAAGCAATTAATCAATCATGTCACTGGATTCTGTACAACCGGTGAGGTACCAACTTTGCCAACTATTGCTGCTAATTCGGTTACTCTCTTGACCAAATATAAACAAGATCACTGGGAAATGACTAAAAAGATATTGAAGACAAGGAAGTGAGATTTTCTTCAATGGTGGTTGGATACAGAGTATGCTAGTCTAGTCGGTTGAACAGTGTACTTGGTGGATGATGACATGTAAGTGATTGAATGTTTGATAATGTTAAGTTGAAGATGATGCAAGATATTAAATCAGTTAATGGTTTGTATTTTCATTGATGTCAACTTGATATCATCTGTACATTCATGTACATAATGCCAAAGAATTCATAGAATCAATGGAATAATGATTATGCTTTCAATAATGTATAAAAGTAAAGTATTTACTAAGTGACAAAAAACACCGGTGGAGTGCACACCATCGGTAAAGGTAGAGAAAAAGGTCACAGTGATACCTGACAAAGAAGAATCACAAGTTGCCCGATGAGAAAAATCCAATGATGCCCAACGGATGGAGATCCTGAAGCTAACTGGAGTTACACCGACGAAACTGGCAGTTGTCACTGACGGCAAACTATAGAATTGACCGACAAAATAGAGAGTTTAGAAAATGACAAAATATCTAGCTGGCAGAGCTTAAGGATAGACTTAACTAGTTATTTTATTTTTTTATTCACCCAAAGTTAAGTAATTGATTTAAAGAAGATTTATACAGTTGGCAAGAAGATAACTACGAGATAAATCAGGAGTTAAAACCGTAAATCAAATTGGCTGGATTGTTTTTCATGCCAAGAATCAAGAATCAAGAGTTAAGGAATATTATGTCTATATAAGAGACAAGCATAATTCATTTCCACAAGCCATCAGATACATGGAAGGGGAGTGAATAGAAAGAGGATGCTAAAGATAAATTGGTCAAGGATAAACTTCATACAGTCCTGATCAATCAAGCTGAAGGAGAGCTAAAGAATTCTACAGACATTTATGAACAGTGAAGCACAACATCATAGAGCAGAAAGTGTGGAGCACAAAGAATTGAAGTGATACATTGATCAGAGAGGTATTGTACTTAAATAGATCTGAAAATCTGCAATTCAAATTGCATTAGAAATAGGTCATAGTGTTTTAGTTTAACCATTGAAGCATCAAGTCTCTTAATAGAGCAGGACTTAACAGTCTTCTATAATTGAGGTATTCCTTATTCTGGTCTATTTGCCAAATTTTTGTGATCCTCATGCTCTTTTCTTTCCTAAAGCTGGAAGTCTCAGTTTCTTGTAACTTCCCAGTTGAAATTTTAGATCTTCAAGTCAAGATCTCTGTGAAAATGCAAAACCTCAAAACCCTAGGTCTTGTTTTATAGGCCAAAATGAGAAAAAACCTAAGATGTTTATCATACTTCTATTTTGGCATTAAATTTTTGAAAATCACTTAAGTTAGGTGTTTTAAGCCATGGTCACCTAGTCACATGATCCTAATCACATATTCCTTTTTATCTTGAGACTTGAAAATTGGCTTATGTCGTGATGTCTCTCAAAGAATTGGAAAATTCTTTTTGTTTTATGAGACTTGGTGGAGCCCTTCATGTCGCATAGTCTCTAAATAAGAAATATGTCAGAAATTAGTAAATGGGCCCATAGATGAGTCATGGTGTCGCGTAAGAAGGCCAGCAGTTAGTGATTTGTTGTGAAACTTGGCAATTGCTTTAGTCGTGTGGTCTCTAAATTGGCCTACAGTTAAAAGCTCATGTCGCATAGTCTCCAAGAGGGATGATGGTTAAGGGAAATATGCTGAGACTTAGCGACTAACTACATAAATTTTGAGATATGACAGAGTTGGGTTGTCACGGGATTGGGATGTTGAGTCAATTCTCCATTCAGCGAATCAGAGACAAGTGATAGAAGGAGACACATGTCCAAAGATGAGAGTATTAAGAAGCATGTCGCGTAGTCTCCCAAAGGAAAAGGATCATCTGGCGATTAAGAGACTAAGGTTATAAAGTGCTTTGTTGTCGCATAGTCTCTGATCAAAAAGGCTTAAAGGTAAAAGTGTTAGTGACTCAGAGATAGTTGTTTGTCACGTAGTCTCTGAATTAAAACCAAAATCCAATGTTTGTCGCATAGTCTATGAAAGATTTATCAACATGCATTTGTAATCAGCGATTATGTGACCAAGGATAGTCGCGGGGTCTCATAAGGAAAATAAACATTTAGCGACTTGGAGATAACCATAAAAGCTAAAAGTAACAGTCAATTGCAGAGTCTCTAAGTAAAATATGAGTTAGATTTTTCATCCATCAACTTTGATTTCTTCAGTCGCGTGATCGCCAGAAATAACTATGGTTAACCAAGACAAAGAAAGTAACATAGTCACTTGGTCTCAAAAAGAATTGAGGGTTATGAAGTTGGGTCAGTGACAAGGAGATAATACACATTCGCGTAGTCACTCAATATGAATTTTTAGAAAAGGTGATAATTATTGACATGACAACATGAATCATTCGGCATCCAATGAAAATCCAGAATATTGATTGATGAATAAAAAGGGTAGCTAAGATGTATGACAAAGAGCCAATCACACTAAGACATGTCATCATTTTCCAATTTTATACAGTTTTTTTGAAGATACATATCTATGAATTTGATTTTCTGTCACACTCATGAACTACGGCTAGGTTTTCAATCAATTCCACAGCATGCTAAATTGAATACAGAATTGATGATTTTTCAAATGATGAGTCGTGTACTTGAAACAATTACCATAAAGAGTTGATTGAAGGTGCATTTTCTAACCTATCTTGCTTTCAAAATTATAGAGTGAAGGAGTGCTAGGTTTTCTAAGTTGAGAGAAAAAATTGGATAAGTTGCATAGTACTCAATTGAATAAAAGGCTTTGAATTTCTGAGAATAGTGCACAGAGAAGTAAAGTGAGTCTTGAGAAGAGATTTGCTTCAATATTGGTAAGGAAAAGGGGATTGAAACCAAGAAAACATGAGTAGAGAAGTCAGTGTGGCTTCTACCATTGGGAAAAGCGAAGAGATAGATGAAGATGCTAAGGGGAAGCGGAATTACTCTGATGAATTCCTCAGATTGCTATTGGGTTCAACTTAGAACAAGAGGGAAAATGCTAATGTTCTTACTGATGACTACTATGAAATTAGGGATGTTGATACTCTAGGAACAACAAGTTTTTCCCTCTTTAACTACTTTTATAAACATTCCGATAAAGCCATTCCAATTTCAAACCCTTGGACCTATGGTTTGGCTAGGTTAATTGTCCCTGACATCTACATACATGTAGATTTGTTGTTAGGCCTTGCGAGTCATTATGATGTCTTGTCTAAAACAATTAAGAGGAATGATGGCACTGCCTTGCTCATCCTGAATAGAAATTCATTTATGCAAGCTTTTGGCTTGTATAGTACCATGTCCACTAAAATTAACATTACTAGGCAAGAAGAGAGGTATAACTTAAAGCCTAGTATTGCTAGGGGACAGTTACAGAAACACATGCTCAAGGAGGTAAGAAACCATCTTACTCATATACCTCGAACAACCCCTTATTGCTTCAAGGACTTACATTTCTACATTAAGTACATCGCCTATGCCCTATGTAGAGTGCTGGGAATAGATGGGGAAGCAGAAAAGATTAATGCCAAAATATTGATGATGGTGTTGGATCTACAGGAGGTGCATTCTAGCACCAGCTATGACTATATACAATATATCATTGACAAGATGCATGAAGGATTAGTAGAAACTCAGAAGAAGATGAAGGACCCTAAGGAGAAATAACACAGGTTCTTCCACTACTCCATCCTCATGCATCTCCTGTTACATTTTAATTTTGTGATCATGGATGTAAACAACTTTATCCCTCAGAGGATTTTTCAAGATGGACCTAATCCCATTCAGTTTTGGGTAAAGATTTGGAACTATACATCCAACGACTGCGACTACTGTGCATTCCAGAATTGGATTGTATATCCAATAATACAGAGCATGGGCATCAATAGGACAAGGCTCCCAATTAAGATTATGCAACTACTAAGGCCTAATTAATATTTAGATAAATGGGAGGGAGATCATAATTGGGGATATTTCTTCCTTGAAGAGAAATTTACCATAATAAGGGTATATGGATGTATACATCCACCCCATATATTTCCTTACCATGTTCCATCAAGATTTTCTGCCATGGAATTTATATGGCAATTGTCATTAACAGATAATAAGCACTTTGCACAACACAGGAAGGGGACAATTCAAAATCTTCAATTTTACTATTGGAAAAGGTGCCATTGCTTCAATCAACCAGTGGCTGGAAAGTTGCAGAATGGGGGCAGCTTCATAAAGATATATTGATCCTAAAGGTTTTATGGCAGGAGTTAGAAGGTTGTATACACGCACAATCCCTAATACAAATGTCCATTGTGAGTGTATTGAAGAGGATGCAACAATAAATCTTATTGATGAAGATGAAATTAGGACAAGAAGTGAGAGGATCTAGGAATTACTAAAGCTATAGACACAAATAAAGAGAAATGGATTGGCTTTTGGAGGATTCTATCCTGATTTGTCATATTTTGACAGAATCAAAGCCATGATTGATAATTTTTATGTGCTTTGTGAACAACTTGAAAATGTTTTAGACAAGAAAGGAGCCCAAGAGCCAGATCATTCAGAGTCTGAATATGAAAGTGGTAGTGACAGTGACTATGCTTGTCCATCTAGATGTGATCAGCATCAGTAGAATGTTGTAGAGATACCATAGTTTTAGGGAGCTTAGGGCCATATTATTGACCTAACAAAGGCTACACAGCCTGATTATGTAGAGGAGACTTCAACCAAAAGGCAAAAGGTAGATATAGGCCAGCCTTCAGCTGAGAGGTAGGAAAAGAAAAAGGATAGAGAAAGTGCCCTAGTTCCTAGGAATAGGTTATATGACCATAACCTAAGAAAATTGTTTAGTTAGGGCAAGAGGCAGCAACTTGGTATAGAGGAAAATATTGAATTACCTCTTAAGTCTTGTATTGATAAAAGGTTGGTACATAAACAGTATTTTTTAAGTGATGATAACTTCATCAAAACTGAGGAATTTAAATACTTCTTAAGATGGTACAAAAAAGAGAAAATTAGAGCTTAATTAAAGTTTGATGGGGAAGAGACAGTGACCAATGAGGCCCTTTTGAATTTATAATCATATGACCTAGACAGCGAGGACATATCACCTGATGAGGCCAGAAAAATGGTATTGAATAGTGGCATATTGCTTGTTGAGGGTTGGGACATGGCTTCAGCTTTCATAATTGATCAGATAAGAAAGCAGTCGGATTTGAAGATGGCAAGTGAGGTAAAAATGGGAGATATGATAAAGGGTTTTGGGTATAGCCCAAAATCTCAAGCCTTTGCCATGTGGAGCCTTTTCCCAAAGGACCAGAAGCCTCAATTGGTGAAAATTCAAGAGAACATGGTAGGTAATCAAATGGTCTGGTCTATATAGAATACAAGGGATTTGGAAATATCCCAGATTATGACACATTGGGCACACTTGAATGAGGACAAGACCAAACAGTTGTCTGATAAGTGTAGCATATTGATAGAGGAGACCAGTGCATTGGCCAAAGACCAAAAGTTGTGCCACATCAAAATACATCAACAGGATCAGGTGATTGCCAGACTAATGAAGGAATTAGAAGAAAAACCTGAGGTAGTGTATGTACCTTCATAACAACCTTTGCAAATTGAAGAAAAATCAAAGTCAAAAGTGGTGGTTGAGAAGGAGGATATAGGAGAAAAGAAGAATGAAATTGCCTTGAATGCATTTAGAGGCATTCTGCAATACAGGATTGATATATTGAAGGATAAGACTGATGTTATCCGTAATGCTTATAATAAGTTGCCAACTTTGCATGTTGAGGTAATGGGGTATCTTTCTATATTGAACACCTATTTTATCAAATGGTCTTCCAGGGTGCAGTTGTTTTAAAAACTTGCTTCTTTGCAAACTCTGAGATCAGATTTGCCTGAGGTAGTGACAGAGGTGGAAGATGAGATCAAAAAGATTAATGTTTCTCTCTCATTCTTCAAAGCCAAATTGAATCAAATAGAGGTTAAATTGAGCCTCTTTTCTGTAGATTTTAACATATGTGTTCCTTCCCTAATAGGAGAAGATGATCAGATAAAGGCCTTAGATGCCTGGAGGAATGAGTTTGACAGCAAGATACCTAATAATGAGGCATTTATTTTGGGATCAGATTTGGATATTGAGGGATTTAATAAAGTACTAGATGAGGCCTTCAAAGCTGAAACTGACATTAATAAGTTTCTAATGGATGTTAAGAGCATCACTGATGCTAGATGGGAGAGACAAAAGGCACAAGTACAGGGCACTCAGGACTTCAAGTGGCCAAAAAATGATGAAGTGACAGAATGGGAGCTAATGACTAGGCCAAAGAAGAAGAAACTTGTGATTGAAGAGGAAATTCTAGATGAAGAGTAGAAGGGAACACCTGACGCCTGATCAATGAGCATAGGGAGGTTAGCTATAAATAGAGATGAGTGTAGGTTAGCCTGTAATGGTGGTCATTAAGTCTTAATGCAACTACCAGAAGCTATCCTGAACACTGTCAGACAAAGGCACCAGATTCCAAAAGAGACAAAGAATATCAGATCTATATCCCCTTTTCTTGTCCTCCCACTGCTTCTAAATTCTCTTATTTTGTCTTTTCCTGTACTTTTAGGGTTAGGTTCCTTAAACCATTCAAAGCTTGTTGCATCCTAAAATAAAGGATTCCAAGATTGTTAAGGACCTATATATAGGATCAAAGTTGTAATTGGAGAAGGGGGGATGAAATATAATTGTAGACAGACTTTTTGATTTATGTCTGTGTTTTGAGCTTTTTAAGCCTTTATATGTATTTGAAATAGAATATATGAATAAAAATGCACTACAACTTTATTTTACATTGTTGTTGTCTCTTTTCTTATTGTATGCACTCTTTTGTGTTTAATTTGTAAGGCATCTTAAACATATTGGCTATAAGGTAGCTATTTAATTATTTGCAAATTTCTTCTAAGGGAAGAATTAAACTTTGTGAGTAGTTTTAGAGAGTACTGCAATAATTGAGGATTTGATACAATATTGTAGAAGTGACAAGATAAGTTTGCAAGGAATTTTTATCTGAGTTGTATGTAGGTTGTAAGGCATCCTACAGTAATCTTATTTGTTTATTTCAACGGATTTACATCTCTTGACTCTATTTTCTCAAGGATAGGCACTAGTCTAGAGTTTGTCAATTGATTCATCATCATCCAAGCATTAAAAAACTATTTAAATCAATCACTTTCAGAGTATTTTGTAGAATCAATTGTATTCCTGAGGGTTATAATTGAAGTTTGTTGATTTCTTAAAGAGAAAATAAAATAGGTTATTCCACCTAGATTCATAAGAGTTATAAAAGGAAAGAAGAATGTATTTCTTAATTATGTTGCTGTCTGCTATCATTAAGATACTGATTTGGATTGTCAAGCTTATCCTTAGAATAATCATAGTTATTTGTATTGTTATAGACATGTCCATCTAAACTAGAGCATTCAGCACATAAGGTTCAATCCACTCTAAATATATTGTTAAGATAGTAATCAGTGATAGGTAAAACCTTCCTGAGTCAGTGGATCTCAAAAATGAAGGAGGTGATAATAGGTATCCCCAGTGTTATCAAATACCTTAGCAATTAGTATTTTTTCCCTTACTTGGGTCATAGTGTCAAAAGGCATTAAGGGGTCATAGAGTTGTTTAAGATTTCAAATATCTTTTAGAGGCCTAGCAAGAAAAAACACTAACAAATTGGCGACTCTACTAGGGAATAGATATTATAAATTCTGGTTGACAAGTTTCAAAATATCTCTAGTCCAAGTAGTCAGAAGTCTCAAGTGTTTCAAAGATTAAAAATTTTACAAATCATACCGGTGGTTGTTGTCATATTTCTCATTTGATAAGTATTCATTTATCCCAAGTTATTGGGTGGTGACTCTAAAGGAAAATCTATGAGATTAGTGCAAATTGAGTGAATATCTTTCAATAATGAATACTGGGTCAAGGATGAGAACAGATCCTGAGAAAGTATTATATGGTGGACTTCCATCATCCTCAAGGATGGTGATGTCTTGGAGGAAAAAGGAAAATCTAGCTATCATGGATGAGACCCTTCCAAGAGGTAGAGAGGGCAATTTTAGGAGAGAAATGAATACAAGTCAGCGGTCTCAAGATGGAAATACTTGAGATTATGAAGAAGCAACTAAAAGGGTATTGGAAACACCCACAGTCACCTCTACTTCAAGTGAAAGAGAAGAGACTAGTACTTCTAATTCAGATTCAGAAGATGCTCCTTCTGATATGTTGGCAAATGAAGAGAAGTTCATTTTGAAACAGCTAGCCCTAGTTCAACAAATGAAGAAAGAAAGACAAATGAGAAAGAAAAAGAGTGACCCTAAGAATGTGGATAAGAACAAAAGAAAGTCTTCAAAGAAACAAAGTATAAAAGATAATGAGAGGTCTCAGAGGGACCAAGAAATACCAGTCACTCATAAGGCTCCTATTTCACAAAAGGATAAAGGAAAGCAAAAGATGAGTGAAAGTAGGAATCAAGAACCTAAGTTTCAAAAGCCTTTGACTGAACAAATGTCCAAGTTGGACATTGATTTGGAAAAATTAAGAGTTGAAAAAGAAACTATGGAAAAAATGTTAGAGAAGGATCAAATGGAGGCTGCCACTATTGAAATGAAGAAAAAGATAGATTTTTTACAGTCCTCAAAATATGTTTATGCTGGCCCAGAGAATGTTACTGCTTCTAAAACAAGGGCCACTACTACTAAGGAGGATGATAGCTTTCAAAGGAAACCATTGCACACTAAAAGGTACAAACAATTTAATTTTGTTGGTATACCTAGATACCCTAATGATTTTCCTAAAGATGTGGGTGATATAGGAGAAAAACTCCTTAAATTTGCAGGTAATAATGTTATATCTTGTGAAACACACCTTAGGAAATTCATTGATTTTGTTGATGATCTGAATATCACTCATGAGGATGTATTGATGAAATTGTTTGTTCAGTCCTTATTTGAGGATGCAAGAGAGTGGTTTAGAAGCCTATCTAATGGATTTGTTGTCTCTATGGATGAGTTGATTGAATTGTTTAAAGATCAATATGGAGACAAGACAAATAAAGGCTTTTAATTATTGAATGAGTTCAATAATATTAAAAAGAACTATAATGAGGAAGTCACAGAGTTTAATACCAGATTTCAAAGAGCTATGCACAAATTATTTCAGAAGATAAGGCTGGATGAAGAGGTATTCTTAGCAACCTATTTGAATGCTTTTGATTCTAAAATGGGATATGCTCTTAGAGACAAGAATCCTAGAACTCTTACTGGTGCTTATAAAATAGCAGTCAATATTGAAATGAATAGAAGCGTATTTGGTAAGTTAAATAGGAGGGATGATTTAAGGTTTAGCAGGAGTAATTTGAAAGAACCAGAGTACAAAGAGTATAAAGCTCCCCAGAATAATAGACCCTCTTATAATGCTACCTACAATCCTCAGAATAGGATGCAAAACCATCCTTATGGGACTCAGTTCAAGGATGGAAAGCCTATTACTATACTTAGAAAAGATAAAATAGACAATAGAACTCTAGACCCTCTTCACAAAAACTCTGTTCATTTTTGCAATGATGATACTTGGTGTGAAGCATGTGAGGCCCCTCATAACCCTGATTTTTGTATTGTTTCTCTAGACTTGAGAGTAAGTGAGGAACAGGGAAATGATGATGGTGAACAATGTGGTCATTGTATGACCAATACCTATTCATGCCATGATATAGATTCAGACAATGAAGAGGAAAATCATGATTATTACATTTCACAAAGAAGGATGGAGAATCATCATCAACATATTTTATCTGATAGTGAAACTGAGGAAACTGATGATGATATAAGATGTTATGCCCAAGATAATCAAGATGTTTCACTCATCAGAAAAGCTTTAGATGAAGAGAAGGCTAGAATCACTGCAGAATTAGTGAATATAGCTAGAAGCAATTACCACTTGAGGAACAGGGTGGTAGGTGGTGCTGGTAGCCAACCCTAAGGTGTCTTTATAAAGGAAAATAAAATGGACACTAAATATGTGTAGAAAAAAGATGGACCTAGTGAAAATATAAATAAACATAAGGTCAAGATTATTACAAAAGCCATAGAGACAAATGTTATACAAGAGGAAGATGTGAAAAGACAAGAAAAAATTGTTCCTGTTTAAGACATAGAAAACAAAAAGTTAAAAAAGTCAGCTCTAATAGAACACAATGAAGAAAATGATGTCATTATTGATAAATCAAAATTTTCAGATATGAGATACACTCCAGTAGATATGGGTCAATGTTTGTCTCAAATGACAGTTAAGGTTCCATTTTTGGAAATGATGAGGATTAAAGAACATAAGGAAAAAGTAATGTCATTATTAAATAGTGTACCCACAATAAAGGTTCAGAGTCCAGTAGATGTCTCCAAGAAGCCAACTACCAAGGGAAATGAAGTAGAGGTGTTGACATCTGAAATTCCTCAAATATTCTTGAATGCAACTTCTTTCCCAAAATTTGTTGACCCATTTTTTCTTTCATTGATAATTAATGATAAAATGCTCAAGAATTGTATGATTGATTCAAGAGCCTCTAATATAGTTATGCCAGTTAAAATCATGAGGGAAATGGGGCTACAAGTTGATACACCTTATGGGAGATGCAGAGCTATGGACTCTAGAGAGGTCCCTGCGATTGGTACCATTGAGGCTATGCCTTATAGACTAGTAGTATGCCCTGATGTAGTAATGACTATGAATGTTCTTGTGGTTGACATACCACCTCATTATGGTATGTTGCTATCAAGAAAATGGAGTGCTTCAATGGGAGGTAATATACAAAATGATTTATCATATGCTACTTTTAACATTGCTGGAGAAAATGTTAAAGTCTTAAGGGAGAGTAGAACTCCCCACATGATAGAAAAATTTGAAGACACTAATGTTAACTATTGCATTGACATAGACATGGAAAATTTCAGGATGCAAAGAAGTGAACTTTATTATCAGGATCAAAAGGCTGATCCTTTGAACAAAGAATTAATTATGCAGGAACATGGATTGTGGAAGATGTACTTTGATGGTGCTTTCTCTAAAGAAGGATCAGGGGCAGGAGTATTGTTGATATCTCCATCAGGTACAACTTTTAAGTACTCATTTCTGTCAGCCTTCCAATGTACAAACAATACTGTAGAGTATGAGGCTTTATTCTTAGGACTTGAAATTGCTATCAAATATGGTATAAAATGTTTAAAGGTTTATGGTGATTCTAAGTTGGTGGTAGCACAAGTCAGATCCAAATATGCTGTAAAAAATGACAAATTGAAAATGTACAAATATGCTATTTGGGATCAACTTGAAATGTTTGATGCCTTTGATATAAGTTGGTTAGAAAGGTCAAAAAATATTATGGCTGATTTTCTAGCAAATGTTGCTTTGAAAAATAATGATTTGACCTTATATGGGGTGTCAATACTAGAATTCAAAACAAGACCAATTGTTCCGGACAACATATACAACTAGCAAGTGTTCCAGGATGATCAAGATATTTTGAGGTTCATGCAATGTTTAGACCATTATGAGAATCAGAGTATAGATTGTAGTTCCTTACTGGAACATGATGATGGAAAAGATTACATCTTTGGAAATGAAGTTGTCCAATTAAGTTCTAATCAGACTCCTAGGGGACTGGTTGAGCTTGAAGCATTTTTTATAAGTCAGCAAAATGATTCATCAAAGTTAAGCAATGCCAATATTGAGGATTTAGAAGAAATAAACTTAGGATCTGAAAATAGTCCTCAAATAGTTTATATTGGAAAAGGTTTAGATTCTCACATAAGAACAAATCTGATCAAGTTACTGAGAAAATACAAACATGTCTTTGCTTGGTCATATGAGGACTTGAAAGCATATAGAGAAGACCTTTTTCAACATGAAATCCCATTAAAATTAGATGTGAAGCCATTTAGGCAAAAATAAAGGGCTATTAACCCCTTTTTGGCTCCCAAGATGCAGCAAGAGTCGATGAAACTCAAGGATGCTGGGATAATCCAGCCCATCAGACATTCAACTTGGGTATAAAATTTAGTGCCAGTTAGAAAAAAGAATGGTGATATCAGACTGTGTGCTGATTTCAGAAATCTAAATATTGCTTCATTGAAAGATAACTATTCATTACCCAATATAGAAGTAATGTTGCATAAGGTGACTGGTTGTGAGTTGTTGTCTATGATGGATGGTTTCTCAGGTTATAACCAGGTCTTAGTTAAAGAGACAGAGCAGTGTAAAACTGCATTTACTACTCCATGGGGAACCTATGTGTATATCAGAATGCCTTTTGGATTAATAAATGTAGGGGCAATTTTTCAGAGGGCTATGGATGTTGCTTTTAAAGAATTAATTGATTTATTCATGGTTATTTATCAAGATGACTTAACTGCATATTCCAAAAGGACTATTGATCATTGTAATCACTTGGGCAATATTTTTAACATAGCATTGAATATGGTGTCTCACTAAATCCCAAGAAGTGTCATTTTTTCTGTCAAAGAGGGGAAGTTGTTGGGACATATACTGTCTAGAGAAGGGGTAAGAATAGACCCTGAGAGAGTAGAAGAAATTCAAAAGGTGGTTGCTCCAAAGAACTTAAAAGGTGTGCAATCTTTCTTAGGGAAGATAAATTTTGTCAAAAGATTCATAGTAAATTTTGTAGAAATTCTTAAACCCATTGTCAAATTATTAAAGAAGGATGCCAAGTTTGTTTGGAATGAAGAAGCTCAATAGGAATTTAAAAAAATAAAGAAAGCAGTACAAGAGGCTCCAGTTTTGAAATCTCCTGATTATACTAAGCCTTTCTCTTTGTTTTCATTTGCATCATTCCATACAATTGCTGCTATTTTGCTTTAAAAGGATGAACAAGGATTTGAACATCCAATAGCTTTTTACAGTAAGTCCTTGCAGGATGCAGAGATTAATTATGAAATAATGGAGAAACAGGCTTATGCATTGGTAAAGGCTATAAAATCTTTCAGGCCCTATTTAGTTTGTGCTAAGGTACAGGCCTATGTTCCTCATGCAGCAATAAAGGATATCCTCACACAGTCAGAAGTAACTGGTAAGAGGTGTAAGTGGATCACCAGAATTCAACCTTGAGATCAATGTCACCAAGTTAATAAGAGGACAAGGCTTGGAAAATCTTATGACAGAAGAGAACTTGGATTTAATACAGCTAAACCAAGCAGAAATATAGGACCAGGCCATTACTAGCATAGAAAGGCAACCATACTATACTGATATTGTTTTCTTTCTTAAAAATGCTAGGTGTCCTGATCATTTGTCTGAAAATTACAAGAGGAGACTGAAATTGCAAACTCAAAGGTACACTCTGACCCAAGGTGATTTGTTTTGGAAAGATAAGAATGGTGTACTATTATTATGCCTTGACAGATACCAAGCTGAGAAATTTTTGACTGACATGCATGAAGGAGAATGTGGAGGTCACTTTTCTGCTAAAACTACCGCCCATAAGATTTTGAGGGTAGAGTATTATTGGCCTACTTTGTTCAAAGATACTTATATAAATGTCAGGAAGTGTGAACCATGTCAAAAGTTTTCCAATAAACTAAAATTTGCAGGTGCTCTGTTACTAAACCCAGTGAGTACTGAAGCTCCTTTTACTATGTGGGGGATTGACTTTATTGATGAATTTCAGGAGAAGTCTAGTGCAGGGCATTGTTGGATATTGGTTGCCACAGATTACTTTACTAAATGGATTGAAGCTATCCCTACAAGGAGAGAAACAAGCAAGGTGGTTACTAATTTTCTCATGGAGAATATTTTAACCAGAATTGGTGTACCTGTTAAGTTAGTGATGGACAATGCCATGATTTTTAGATCAGAAGAAATGACAACTTTCTATGAAAAGTATGGGATTACAATATCATACTCATCCCCATATCACCCATAGGCTAATGGAAAAGCTGAGTCTAGCAATAAAAGTATATTGAAGATACTGAAGAGGACTTTGGAGAAAAATAAGAGAACATGGCACACAAAATTGAAATTAGCTCTTTGGGTTGATAGGATAACACTCAAGAAGGCAACTGGTAAATCTCCTTTTGAGTTGGTATATGGTCTACAAGCAAGGTTTCCAATTAAAAATCTATTACCAGTATGAAATTTCATACAAGAAGAACATTTAGATGTCTCTAACAATATGCAAGATAGAATGATACAATTGATTGAATTGGATGAAGCAAGAAGAAATAGTCAAAGAGAAAACATAAAATTACAGCAAAAGATGAAGTATATGTTTGATAAAAGGGCTACTAAGATAAAGTTCCAGGCTGGTGACTTAGTTCTCCAATGGAATACAAGGGTAGAGGACAAAGGTAAGCACAAAAAATTTTAGTCTTTATGACTAGGACCTTTTATTGTTTCAAAATTTTTTGGCAAAGACTCATATTTATTAAAGAATATGGAGAGAGAAATTTTTGAGTTGCCTGTGCATGGGAAATTCTTGAAGCCTTTATTTAAGTAGAGATCAAAGCAATGCACAATTGAATATGTATCATATGTAAATCTTTCCCTTCTTTTTTTGTAAAGTTCTGTAAATATTTTCCTTTCTGCTTTGGCTATTTTGCTCCATTTTTTGAAGAGGTCTGCAACCAGAGATTATGTGGTTCTTTGCCATAAACTGTGTTTAGTCAATCCTCATTAGAGCCACTGTTGGTTGTATTCCTCATTCTGGTCTGTTTGCCAAATTTTTGTGATCCTCGTGCTTTTTTCTTTTCTAAAGCCCGAAGTCGCTCAGTTTCTTGTAACTTCCTAGTTGAAATTTTAGATCTTCAAGTCAAGAAATCTATGAAAATACAAAACCTCAAAGCCCTAGGTCTTGTTTTATAGGCCAAAATGAGAAAAACCCTAAGATGCTTATCATACTTCTATTTTGGCATTACCTTTTTGAAAATCACTTAAGTTAGGTGTTTTATGCCATGGTCGCCTAGTCGCGTGATCCTGATCGCATATTCCTTTTTATCTTGAGACTTGGAAATTGGCTTATGTCAGGATGTCTCTCAAAGAATTAGAATATTCATTTTGTTTTATGAGACTTGGTGGAGGCCTTCATGTCGCGTAGTCTCTAAATAAAAAATATGTTAGCAATTAGTAAATGGGCCCACAGATGAGTCGCGGTGTCGTGTAAGAAGGTCAGTGGTTAGTGATTTGTTGCGAGACTTGGCGATTGCTTCAGTCGCGTGGTCTCTAAATTGGCCTGCAGTTAAAATCTCATGTCGTGTAGTCTCCAAGAGGGATGACGGTTAAGGGAAAGATGTTGAGACTTTGAGACTAACTACATATATTTTGAGATATGACACAGTTGGGTTGTCATGGGATTGGGATGTTGAGTCAGTTCTCCATTTAGTGATTCAGAGACAAATGATAGAAGGAGGCACATATCCAAAGATGAGAGGATTAAGAAGCATGTTGCGTAGTCTCACAAAGGAAAAGGATCATCTGGCAATTAAGAAACTAATGTTATAAAGTGCTTTGTTGTCACATAGTCTCTGATCAAAAAGGCTTAAAGGTAAAAGTGTTAGTGACTTGGAGATAATTGTTTGTCACATAGTCTTTGACTTAAAACCAAAAGCCAATGTTTGTCACATAGTCTCTAAAAGATTTATCAACATGCATTTGTAATAATAGATTATGCGACCAAGGGTAGCCATGGGGTCTCATAAGGAAAAGAAACATTCAGCGAGTTGGAGATAACCATAAAAGCTAAAAGTAACGGTCAGTCATGGAGTCTCCAAGTAAAATATGAGTTATATTTTTCATCCAGCGACTTTGATTTCTTCGATCACGTTATCGCCAAAAATAAACTATGGTTAACCAAGAAAAATAAAGTAACATAGTCACTTGGTCTCCAAAAGAATTGAGGGTTATGAAGTTGGGTCAGCGACAAGGAGATAATACATAGTCATGTAGTCACTCAATATGAATTTTTAGAAAAGGCGGCAGTTGCTGACATGACAACATGAATCATTTGCCGTCCAACAAAAATCCAGAATATTGATTGATGAATAAAAAGGGTAGCTGAGATGTATGACAGAGAGCCAATCACAATGAGACATGTCATCATATTTGAATTTTATAAGGTTTTTCTAAAGATATATATCTATGAATTTGATTTCCTGTCACACTCATGAACTACGGCTAGGTTTTGAATCAATTCCATAGTGTGCTGAACTGAATACAAAATTGACAATTTTTCAAATGATGACCCATGTACTTGAAATAGTTACCATCAAGAGTTGATTGAAGGTTTATTTTCTAACTCATCTTTCTTTCAAAATTACAGAGAGAAGGAGTGCTAGGTTTTCTAAGTTGAGAGAAGAAATTGGATAAGTTGTAGAGTACTTAATTGATTAAAAGGCTTTGAATTTCTGAGAACAGTGCACAGAGAAGTAAAGTGAGTCTTGAGAGGAGATTTGCTTGAATATTGGTAAGGAAAAGGGGATTGAAACAAAGAAAACATGAGTAGAGTAGTTAGTGTGGCTTCTACTAATGGGAGAAGTGAAGAGATAGATGAAGATGCTAAGGGGAAGCGGAATTACTCTGATGAATTCCTTAGATTGCTGTTGGGTTCAACTAAGAACAAGAGGGAAAATGCTAAAGTGCTTACTGATGACTACTGTGAAATCAGGGATGCTGATACTCTGGGAACAACAGGTTTTTCCCTCTTTAACTACTTTTATAAAAATTCTGATAAAGCCATTCAAATTTCAAACCCTTGGACCTGTGGTTTGGCTAGGTTAATTGTCCCTGACATCTACATAGATGTAGATTTGTTCTTAGGCCTTGCCAGTCATTATGATGTCTTTTCTAAAACAATTAAGAGGAATGATGGCACTACCTTGCTCATCCTGAATAGAAATTCATTTATGCAAGCTTTTCGCTTGTATAGTACCATGTCCACCAAAATTAACATTACTAGGAGAGAAGAGAGGTATAACCTAAAGCCTGGTATTGCTAGTGGACAGTTACAGAAACACATGCTCAACGAGGTAAGAAACCATCTTACTCCTATACCTGGGACAGCTCGTTATTGCTTCAATGACTTGTATTTCTACATTAAGTACATCACCTATGCCCTATGTAGAGTGTGGGGATAGATGGGGAAGAAGAAAAGATTAATGCTGGAATATTTATGATGGTGTTGGATCTATAGGAGGTGCATTCAAGCACCAGCTATGACTATATACAATATATCATTGACAAGATGCATGAAGTATTAGTAGCAACTCAGAAGAAGATGAAGGACCCTAAGGAGAAACAACCCAGGTTCTTCCACTACTCCATCCTCATGCATCTCCTGTTACATTTTAATTTTGTGATCATGGATGTAAACAACTTGAGCCCTCAGAGGATTTTTAAAGATGGACCTAATTCCATTCAGTTTTGGGTAAAGATTTGGAACTATACATCCAAGCACTGTGACTACTATGCATTCCAGAATTGGATTGTATATCCAATAATACAGAGCATGGGCATCAACAAGACAAGGCTCCCATTTAAGATTATGCGACTAGTAAGGCCTAATGAATATTTAGATAAATTGGAGGGAGATCATAATTGGGGAGATTTCTTCCTCGAATAGAACTTTACCATAAGAAGGGTATATGGATGTATACATCCACCCAATATCTTGCCTTACCATGTGCCATCAAGAGTTTCTACGATGGAATTTATATGGCAGTTGTTATTAACAGATAATGAGCACTTTGCACCACACAGGAAGGGGACCTTAACCCCTAGACAGTTCAAAATCTTCAATTTTACTATTGGCAAAGCTACCATTGATTCAATCGGCCAGTGGCTGGAAAGTTGCAGAATGGGGGTAGCCTCATACAAATATATTGATCCTGAAGGTTTTATGGTAGGAGTCAGAAGGATGTATACACCCACAATCCCTAATACAAATGTCCATTGTGAGTGTATTGAAGAGGATGCAATAGGAAATCTTCTTGATGAATAAGAAATCAGGACAAGAAGTGAGAGGTTCCAAGAATTACTAAAGCTATAGACATAAATAAAGAGAAATGGATTGGCTTTTGGAGGATTCTATCCTGATTTGTCATATTTTGATAGAATCAAAGCCATGATTGATAATTTTTATGTGCTTTGTGAACAACTTGAAAATGTTTTAGACAAGAAAGGAGCCCAAGAGCCAGATCATTCAGAGTCTGAATATGAAAGTGGTAGTGACAGTGACTATGCCCGTCCATCTACATGTGATCAGCCTCAGCAGAATGTTGCAAAGATACCACAGTTGCAGGGAGCTAAGGGCCATATTATTGACCTAACAAAGGCTACATAGCCTAATGGTGTAGAGGAGCCTTCAGCCAAAAGGAAAAAGGTAGATATAGGCCAGCCTTTAGCTGAGATGCAGGAAAAGAAAAGGATAGAGCAAGTGCCTTAGTTCCTAGGAATAGGTTATATGACCATAACCTAAGAAAATTAATTAGGCAGGGAAAGAGGTAGCAACCTGATATAGGGGAAAATATTTAATTACCTCTTAAGTCTTGTATTGATGAAAGGTTGATACATCAACAGCAATTTTTAAGTGATGATAACTTCATCAAAACTGAGGAATTTAAAGACTTCTTAAGATGGTACAAAAAAGAGAAAATTAGAGATCAGTTAAAGGTTGATGGGGAAGAGACAGTGACCAATGAGGCCCTTTTGACCTTACAATCATATGACCCAGACAGCGAGGACATCTCACCTGATGAGGCCAGAAAAATGGTATTGAATAGTGGCATATTGCTTGTTGAGGGTTGGGACTTGGCTTCATCTTTCATAATTGATCAGATAAGAAAGCAGCCGGATTTGAAGATGGTAAGTGAGGTACAAATGGGAGATGTGATTAAGGGTTTTGGGTATAGCCCAAAATCTCAAGCCTTTGCCATGTGGAGCCTTTGCCCAAAGGACCAGAAGCCTCAATTAGTGAACATTCAAGAGAACATGGTAGGTAATCAAAAGGTTTGGTATGTACAGAATATAGGGGATTTGGAAATATCCTAGATTATGACACATTAGGCACACTTGAATGTGGACAAGACTAAATAGTTGTCTGATAAGTGTAGCATATTGATAGAGGAGACCAATGCATTGGCCAAAGACCAAGAGTTGTGCCACATCAAAATACATCAACAGGATCAGGTGATTGCAAGGCTAATGAAGGAATTAAAAGAAAAACCTGAGGTAGTATATGTACCTTCACAGCAACCTTTGAAAATTGAATAAAAAGCAAAGTTAGAAGAGGTGGTTGAGAAGGAGGATATAGGAGAAAAGAAGAATGAAATTGCCTTGAAAGCATTTAGAGGCATTCTGCAACACAGGATTGATATATTGAAGGATAAGACTGATGTTATCCTTAATGCTTATAATAATTTGCCAACTTTGCATGTTGAGGCAATGGGGTGTCTTTCTATATTGAACCCCTATTTTATCAAATGATCTTCCAGGGTGCCGTTGTTTGAAAAAATTGCTTCTTTGCAAACTCTGAGATCAAATTTGCCTACAGTAGTGATAGAGGTGGAAGATGAGATCAAAAAGATTAATGTTGCTCTCTCATTCTTCAAAGGCAAATTGAATCAAATAGAGGTTAAATTGAGCCTCTTTTCTACAGATTTTAGCTGATTTGTTCCTTCCCTAAGAGGAGAAGATGATCAGATAAAGGCCTTAGATGCCTAGAGGAATGAGTTTGATAGCAAGATGCCTAATAATGAGGCATTTATTTTGCAATCAGATTTGGATATTGATGGATTTAATAAAATACTAGATGAGGCCATCAAAGCTGAAACTAACATTAATAAGTTTCTAATGGATGCTAAGAGCATCACTGATGTCAGATTGGAGAGACAAAAGGCACAAGTACAGGGCACTCAGGACTTCAAGTTTCCAACAGATGATGAAGTGACAGCATGGGAGCTGATGACTAGGCCAAAGAAGAAGAAACTTGTGATTGAAGAGAAAATTCTAGATGAAGAGTAGAAGGGAACACCTGACGCCTGATCAATGAGCACATGGAGGTTAGCTATAAATAGAGATGAGTGTAGGTTAGCCTATAATGGTGGTTATTTAGTCTTAGTGCAACTACCAGAAGCTATCCTGAACACTATCAAACAAAGGCACCAGATTCCAAAAGAGACAAAGCATATCAGATCTATATGCCCTATTCTTGTCCTCCCACCACTTCTAAATTCTCTTATTTTGTCTTTTTCTGTACTTTTAGGGTTAAGTTCCTTAAACCATCCGAAGCTTGTTGCATCCTAAAATAAAGGATTCCAAGATGGTTAAGGACCTATATATAGGATCAAAGTCGTAATTGGAGAAAGGGGGATGAAATATAATTGAAGATAGACTTTTTGATTTTTGTCTGTGTTTTGAGCTTTTTAAGCCTTTATATGTATTGGAAACATAATATATGAATAAAAATGCAGTACAACTTTATTTTACATTGTTGTTGTCTCTTTGCTTATTGCATGCACTCTTTTGTGTTTAATTTGTAAGGCATCTTAAACATATTGGCTATAAGGTAGCTATTTAATTATTTTCAAGTTTCTTCTAAGGGAAGAATTAAACTTTGTGAGTAGTTTCAGAGAGTATTGCAATAACTGAGGATTTGATAGAATATTGTAGAAGTGATACGATAAGTTTGCAAGGCATTTTTATCTGAGTTGTATGTAGGCTGTAAGGCATCCTATAGTATTCTTGTTTGTGTATTTTAGTGGATTTACATCTCTTGACTCTATTTGCTCAAGGATAGGCACTAGTCTAGAGTTTGTCAAGTGATTCATCATCATCCAAGCATTAAAAAAATAATTAAATCAATCAATTTCAGAGTATTTTGTAGAATCAATTGTATTCCTAAGGGTTATAATTGAATTTTGTTGATTTCTTAAACAAAAAATAAAATAGGTTATTCCACCTAGATTCATAAGAGTTATAAAAGGAAAGAAGAATGTATTTCTTAATTATGTTGTTATCTGCTATCATTAAGATACTGATTTGGATTGTCAATCTTATCCTGAGAATAATCATAGTTATTTTTATTGTTATATACATGTCCATCTAAATTAGAGCATTCAGCACATAAGGTTCAATCCACTCTAAAGATACTGTTAAGATAGTAATCAGTCATAGGTAAAACATGTCTGAGTCAATGGATCTCAAAAATGAAGTAGGTGATAATAGGTATCCCCAGTGTTATCAAATACCTCAGCAATTAGTATTTTTTCCCTTGCTTGAGTCATAGTGTCAAAAGGCATTAAGGGGTCATAGAGTTGTTTAAGATTTCAAATATCTTTTAGAGGCCTAGCAAGAAAAAACACTAACAGTATACTCTGCTCAAAAAGATTTTGAACCATTCTTCTTCATCAAACTCATGTAATTCTATCATTTTTTTTATGCTACAATTCTCAATATGAGAAAACTCATCTTTCCACTCCGTCCTCTTTAATCATATCCTTCATTTCCTTGAAGATCTCAAAATCTCCTAAGGATTCAAACTTGCAATGGATATAAGCCTTAAAATCCTCTACATGAAGAACTCTGTAGGGCATTGTAGAAAAGTGCCTTCTGGGTCATCCTCACTAGATTTACAAGGATTTCTCTTAAAATTATATCTAGGTCTCTCGGCAATATGAAATATCATTGATTTTTCCATGTTCACAAGTTCACAAGTGATCTAAATACCTTTTGATTGTTGATTCTGTGAATTTTTGCTTTGTTTAATTGCTCAATGCTCTGGCCACTTTGATCTTCTTGCTCAAATTTCTATTCTTCTTTAGTTTTTCTCTTCAAATGATGATTAGATATGTTCTTTTGTTTGACCTTATAATTTTTTGTGTAAAGAAATGACACAGATCCCCATAAACTCATCTCTACGAATGATCTAGTCAAGTAACAAGCTGGTGATCACAAGATCTCTGTAAAGCTATACGATCACATATATATATTCCATAACATTTATACATACTCTCCCTAATCTTTAACGAGCTTAATCTTCATAATCAGGGGCTGGATATATTTTAATGTTTCTTTCCAATGCTCTGCCTAATTCCATGCTTTTTCATCTAGGTTGATGTAGCAATGTTAGCATTAGGCAAAGACTCAATAGAATATACTGAGTCTCCCTGAACCTTTTCCTCACTTGATTCCTTTACATTCCATACCTTATCACTATTCATATCTCTTTCTTTCCTGAAATGATTGTTAAATTCATCCTTGTAGTTTGCGATACTCTTACCATAATTGCCAATATTCTTCTTCACAATAATAGGTGGAGGTCCACTTTTGTTCTTGTTGAGCATTGAGCATGTCGAGGTTGAATGTTTCATATTATTTACCATTGGGTGGTACATTCAACCGTCTTCTCATAGTGGTCCCATCACTGTCAAAAATTATTTCTAGTTCTACCATCCCTTTAGGTATGGAATTGGTCCTCAACTTGATGATGCCATAATTGTTAGGTGCTTGTGGGTTTGCTTCTTCCTTGGCTTTTCCCTTGGCTTCTTCCTTCCCTTCATCTATAATCTTATTTTCAAACACACCTGTACACATGATGAACTCAAGGATGTGTTGGTCATCTTGAAATACCTGGAAGCTGGTAATATTGTCTGGGATAGTTGGATCCACAATGAGTTCCATCGAAAACTCTTTTAGTTTTGAATTTTCCATTGGGTGTAATGAGCTAATGGACACAGCTAGTGCGTCAGTGACAAAATTCTTTCTTCTCAAGATGGACTTTATATTTAATGATTCAAAGTCTTTGATTAAATCCTATGCCCTATTTTGGTAAGTTGAGAGTCCCTTATCATTGCAAGAATATTGACTGCGGATTTGTTTGACGATCAATTGCAAGTCACCCTCCACTGTTAGGGATTGTATTCCCTTTTCATGAGCCAGGAGGCGTCCACAAATTAATGCTTCATACTCTGAAACATTGTTAGTACACACACAATATAACCATTCAAAAGCATAGAAATACTTACCTCTTAGATTTATCAATTAAATCCTTGTACCTACTCCTTTTTTAGATCTAGACCCATCGAAATGAAGTTTACATATTTGGTATTGTTTTGCACGGTTCAACTTTGGTTGGAAATTTCCCAAAAAAATATTGTTTCAGGCCTTCATTCCTTTCCTCCCTCACTATTTGAGGAGGCCAATTCTTCTTTCCCTATCCCTTGAGTGCCCTTGAAATCCAGAGATTTGGCACTTTCACTTTCTTTGTTTGTGTGTGGCCTCCAGGAGGGTGGGAATGCATCTTTATCTCAAGTACTCCAATCACTAAAAATATTGAGAATAGGGCTCTTTCTATCTAAATCCAATCCACCATCTTGACTTCTGGTCAGGGTGTCTTGACTATTGGGGTTGTTTGCCTTTGTAGTGATATCGCATATGTCCTCCATTTCGGGGTTCTTGTCTTATGTTCCCAAACCTTCAAAAACTTTCATTGGTAGGGAAATTTGGGTTAGCACTCGTGATAATACATATTAACAACTTGGAAATGATGACATGTAACTGATTGAATGTTTTATAATGTTAAGTTGAAGATAATGCAAGACATTAAATCAATTAATGGTTTGTATTGTCATTGATGTCAACTTAATATCATTTGTACAGTCATGTACATAATGCCAAAGACTTCAGAGAATCAATGGAACAAAATTTATGCTTTCAACAATGCATAAAAGTGAAGTATTCACTTAGTGACAAACAACACTGGAGGAGTGCACACCAATGGTCAGAGAAAAGAAGAACCATCACAGTGATACCCGACAAGCTAAAGTATAGTGTTTCCTGATGAAGAAAAACCACAAGATGCCCGACAAGCTAAAAAAAGAGGTGCTTGACGAGTAAAAATCCAATGTTGCCTGACGGATGGAGATCTGAAAACTAACTAGAGTCTCACCAACAAAACTATCAGTTGTCACTAACAACTAACTATAGAGGTGACCGACAGAACAAGAGAGTTCAGAAAATGACAAAATATCTAGCTGGCAAGAGCTAAAGATAGACTTAACTGATTGTTTTCTTTTTTTTATTTGACCAGAGTTAAGTGATTGATTTAAAGATGATTTGTATAGTTGGAAAGAAGATAATTACGAGACAAATCAGGATTTATGCTTTAAATCTAATTGGCTGGATTATTTTTCACGCCAAGAATCAAGAATCAAGAAACAGTGAATATCATGTCTATATAAGAGACAAGCTTAATTCATTTACAGATGGGATTAAGGGGAGTGAATAGAAAGAGGATACTGAAGAGAAACTAATGAAGAATAACTTCATACAGTCCTGATCAATCAAGCTGAAGGAGAGCTAAGGAATTCTGCAGACACCGACGAACAGTGAGCACAACATCACAGAGAAGAAAGTGTGGAGTACAAAGGATTGAATTGAAGCATCAAGCCTCTTAACCAAGCTGGACTTAATAGTCTTCTATATATTAAGGTACATCCCAAGGAGTGCCAAAAAGGTTGATTCATGAAAGTAGCATTGGACTTGCCCGATACCTATTGATAGTCTAAGAAGGAGGCTAATTCAAGGATGGTAGCAATAGATACCCGATACTAAGTGATAACCTCTATGTATGAAATCCTCTAACAAGGTCGCACTTAATAGTTTTATTGTAACCTTTAACCGGGTTGGCTCCTAATAGGGCTCACTTTAGGAGAATGAAAATTTGGGGTACCGGTCCGAGTGGTTTTTCCCCTAACAGGGTTTCCACACAAAAAAATTCATGTGTTATGTTTGTATGATTCATTTCTTTATTGTTTTGTATCTGAAATAGTTAACACTAGATTGATCGGTATACTCTTCTTATTTACTGAGTTTCGGTAAATAGTTATACTACTTATCGGTAATCAAGAAAGAATAAGGATTGACGGAGAACACCGAAAGATAGTTAATCATTATAAGTATTTCATGGCATGCATCTTGTAGGGACTTAATAATCTGAGGTTTATTGATTGGTGGTTAAGTTTAAAGGATAAATTTTTGAGGCCACTGATTCACACCCCCCCCCCCCCCCCCCCGCTCAGTTATAACTAACAATTGGTATTAGATCTTGTGTGCTTAGAAAGGAAGGTTTCAAGACCTAAGTCAAGATCACAAGATGATCAGACGAGATGTGAACATGTTAAACAAAGACAACTTTGCTCCATGGAAAAGTAGGATAAGACTCCACTTATTAGGTATTGGCAATGATGTTACTCAATTCCAAGATACTAAATATGTGTTGCCCATAGGATCATTAATAGTAGATCAATTGAGAGAGAAGCATGAACACAACTGCATGGTCATAGAGCTTTCTTCCTCACTCTCTAATACTTAATTTGAAGATGTCAAGGATTGCAAACTACAAACCATATGTGGGACAAACTGAAGCTTGTACATGGAGGTGATACAAATGTTCTGAGAGCCAAGGCAGAAATCCTTAGAGGAAAATTTGATGATCTCAAAATGAAAGAACGAGAAAACATCACACAGTACAACACAAGAATAAAAGTAGTCAATGCTATACGAGGAGTTGGAGGTACACTTGAAGAGGAGACAGTGGTAAGAAAAATCTTAAGAACCTTACAGCCTATATATGCTATTAGAGTTTCTTCCATTCAAGAAATGAGAGCAGTAACAAACAATATAGTTACTCTTGATAGTTTAATTGGTAGACTAGTTTCATTTGAGATGAATAACTTTCATAATAGTGCCTTACCAAACTTAGAGTCTGAATTTAAGTCTTCTATGAGAATAAGAATATCAATTCATAGACACACATATAGAAGAGATAGTGAAAGTGAAAGTGAAGAAGATGATCTAGATGAAATAGAAGCACTTATGGCTAGAAGAATGCAGAGAGGCAAAGGTAAATGCAAAGGAAAGTTACCACTTGTATGCTTTAATTGTACAGAGATTGGACACTTTGCTACAAGATATCCTAACAAAAGAAAATATGAGAGAAGTAATGATAGATCTTTTGAGAAGAAATCTCACAGAGGTGATAACAAAGATTACAGAGGTTACCAACAATAAAAAAAAAGAGATACCTGAGACTATAAGGACAAAGGCAAGAAATCCAACTACCTAGCTACTTGCAATGATGAAGATACTGACACCAAACTTGATGAAGACATCAAGACCATATTTGTAGCTGTGAAGGATGATTCAGATAAAGATGAAAGGTATGTAGAAACTGCACTCATATCTAAGGTTAGAAAAAATGACATCTGGATTATAGATAGTGGCTGCACTCACCACATGACCGGTGACAAAGAAAATTTTAACACTTTTGAGTATTATAATGGTGGTACAGTAAGAATGGGTAATGATACACCTTGTCCAGTCGAAGGTAAAAGAACTATAATGTTTAATAACCTGATTAAATGTGAAAATTTTTATTGGATAAAAGGATTGAATTATAATCTGTTGAGTGTTTCTCAGCTGAATAATTCAGGTCACAGAGTAGCATTTGAGAATAAGAAGGCAAAGGTCTTCAATGAATTAAGAAGATTGAATGGTACCGGTGAATAGACAACAGGTAACTTATTCTATCTGAATGATACTAATACCACTTGCTTAATGAATAGAAAGGAAGACATATGGTTGTGGAACAAAAGATTGTGTCATGTGAATTTTGACAACATGATGAAAATAAGAAGAAGGAGAAATGTAAGAGGCTTACCAACGATGACAAAGCCCGACAACATCATGTGCAAGAATTGTCAAAAAGATAAAATGGCAAAGTCTAGTTTCAAAAGTAAAACCCATACATCTGATGATATTCTAGAATTAGTCCATATTGATCTATCTAGACCAATGAGGTCAAAGATTTATTATGGAGATAGGTATTTTATTCTCTTTGTTGATGATTACTCTAGAATGATGACAGTTATGTTTCTAAAAGATAAATCTGAAGCATTCAAGATGTTTAAATGGTATAAGGCTATGGTAGAGAAATAAAGTGGTAAGGATTTGAAATGTTTAAGGTCACAAAGAGGAGGATAAATTATATCAGATGAATTCACTAATTCCTATAATGAGCATGGTATAAAAAGACAGGTTTCTACACCAAGAACACCACAGCAAAATGGGATTGTTGAGAGAAGGAACAGATCAATAGTTGATTGTGCTAGAACACTAATGATAGAGAAAGGCATCACCCAAATCTTCTAGAGGGAAGTTGTCAGTACTATTGTCTACACACTGAATAGAGTACAATTAAAGGACACAAAGAAGACACCTTATGAGCTATGGTATGGTAAAACACCCAATGTAAGTTACTTCAAAATATTTGGTAGTCAATGTTATTTCTTAAAGGATGATAGAAATGGAAAGCTTGATGCCAAGAGTGATGAAGCTATCTTTCTACGGTATTCCACCAAGAGCAAAGCTTATAAATGTCTTATCAAGGCTTCTAACAAAATTATTGAAAGTGAAAATGTAAAGATAGATGAATTTGCATAAAAAAATGAGCTGGAAAGCACAAAAGAACCAGAGGACTGAAAAAAGTTTGTATACTGTGAAGAAATCAACACTCTACCCAAGCAATAGTGCTTAATTCCATAACAACAGAATGTTGCAACCGATGGTCAGACTATAATTACTGACAGTCAAGATGATGATCAAAATAATGTGCAAGGTGATGAAGAACAGAATGAAGATCAAAATGATGATCAAGCTGATACACAAAGAGTTGTACCTATACTTGCAAGGTATGTAAGAAGGAACCATCCAAAGATCTAGATCATAGGAGATAAGAAAGTTGGTACAAGGACAAGAAGTAAGTCTTTAAACTCAAATTGTGTAATTTTGAGTTTGAGCAAAAATCTGTCAATGCTACACTTGATAATGAAGAATGGATGAGTGCTATGAATGATGAGATTGAGTAGATTGAGAAGAAATAGACATGGTCACTTGTGCCAAGACCAGATGACAAGAATTTCATCGGTAGAAAATGGATATTCAGGAATAAGCTGAATGAGAATGGAGAAGTCACAAGAAACAAAGCAAGGCTAGTATGCAAGGGGTATGCACAAGAGGAAGGTATAGACTATGGAGAGACATTTGCACCCATTTCTAGGCTAGAAGGAGTAAGAATATTACTTGATTATGTTTCATATAAAGGATTCAAGGTATATCAAATGGATGTCAAGTCTACATTCCTGAATGGAATACTTGAAGAAGAGGTATACATTGAACAACCAGAAGGGTTTGTCGATCCAGACAAGAGAAACATGGTATGTAGACTTCACAAAGCCTTGTATGGATTGAAACAAGATCCTAAAGCCTAGTATGAATGACTTCATTCCTATCTTATAAGTATTAGATTTGTAAGGACTAGTGAAAACAGTAATCTTTATTTGAAGGAAGATACTGATGCTAACACTTTGATTGTTGAAATATTTGTTGATGACATCATATTTGGAGGCAATGATATGCTATGCAAATCATTTGCTAATGAGATGAGAAAAGAGTTTCAGATTTCTATGTTTGGAGAGATAAAGTTCTTTCTTGGTCTACAAATCATTCAACAAAGTGAAGGTATTTTCATTACTCAGTCCAAATACATTAAAGAGGTCTTGAAAATATTCAAGATGGAAGATTCCAAACTAGTTGGAACACTGATGGTTACTAGATGTAAGTTAACAAAGGAGGACAAGATAACAGAGTTAAATAGGACTTTGTATAGATCAATGATTGGAAAACTCATGTATGTTGTACACACTAGACCAGATATTGCACATGCAGTAGGAATTGTTGCTAGATTTTCTACAAACCCCAGAGAATCACATATGACTGCTCTGGAAAGAATTCTAAGATATCTGAAGAATACTAAGAAGTATGGCTTATGGTATAGAAGAGAAGGAAATTTTGAACTTAAGGTGTTTACTGATGCTGATTGGGCTGGAAATATTGATGACCGGAAGAGCACAACTGGAGGAGCATTCTCTATGGGTCAAAGACTTGTCATATGGATTACCAAGAAGCAGGGATGCATTTCTTAGTCTAATGCAGAAGCAGAGTATGTTGTTGTTGCTGCAAATTGCTCAAATATTGCATGGAACAAACAGTTACTGGAAGGTATGCATATGAAGATCTTAGAACTAGTGATTATCTATTGTGATAACACCAGTGCAATAAACATTTCCAAGAATCCAGTCATGCATTTGTAGACTAAACACATTGCCATCAAGTATCATTATTTGAGAGAACAAGTTCAAGCAAAGGAAGTGATACTTGAGTATGTGCAATCAAAAGAACAATTAGTTGATATATTCTCCAAGCCACTATGCAAGGATACATTTGAGTACTTGAGAAAAAATACTAGGGGGTCAAACCCTTGTCTACTAGTCAGTAAAATGACTGAAGGCTGCATCAGCCTACATATTATCAGAATATCATTAATGTTGATGCAAGAAAAAAGATGAACTTCAAAGCTACATCTATATACAGACAGGTATATATCTTCACTGAGCACTAGAGCATAATTTTGTATTGTCGATGGATAAGGGAAATTCAAGGAATATATTATGGATAGGAGAAAAATGATTGTTTGACATGAATGTCAAATATTTGTAAAATGATTGTTTGGAATTGTTTTCAAAGGGAGAGAAATTATCCATATCATCAGATATTTCTAGGGAAATATATTATCCATTATCACATTACTCCAATAAGAAGAGATTATATCGTAAGGGAGAGAAATTGTATGAAAGTTTATATAAAGGGAGAGTTGCTGATGAAATTTTATACAAAGGGAGAGTTGCTGATGAAAGTTTATAAAAAGGGAGAGTTGCTGACAAGAGAAAAGACATCAAAAAAGAGAATAGTCAAAGGAGAGAAATTGACACAAGGAGAGGACTCAACACATTAGAAGATAGAGAACTGCAAGAATTAAATCTAAGCTAAAATAGAGCTTATCGAAGGTCAGACATTTATCGGTTGACAAAATAAAAGGATTGGTAGTTTGATGAATCTCAACTGTTGTATTTCATATTGTATTAGAAATAGTATAGTATCATAATATAGTATGTTTCCATCAATGCCAAAGGGAGAGATTGATGACATGTAGCTGATTGAATGTTTGATAATGTTAAGTTGAAGATAATGCAAGACATTAAATCAGTTAATGGTTTGTATTGTCATTGATGTCAACTTAATATCATCTGTATGGTCATGTACATAATGCCAAAGACTTCAAAGAATGAATGGATCAAAGATTATGCTTTCAGCAATGCATAAAAGTCAAGTATTCACTTTGTGACAAATAACACCAATGGAGTGCACACCGACGGTCAAAGAAAAGAAGAACAGTCACAGTGATACCCGATGAGCTAAAGTATAGTGTTTCCCGATGAAGAAAAACCACAGGATGCTAACTAGACTCTCACTGACGAAACTATCAGTTTTCACCAAAAACTAACTACATAGGTGACCAATGGAACAAGAGAGCTCAGAAAATGATAAAATATCTAGCTAGCAAGAGCTAAAGATAGACTTAACTAGTTGTTTTATTTTTTTTATTCGACCGGAGTTAAGTGATTGGTTTAAAGATGATTTGTACAGTTGGTAAGAAGATAATTATGAGACCAATCAGGATTTATGCTTTAAATCTAATTGGCTAGATTGTTTTTCATGTCAAGAATCAAGAAACAGTGAATATCATGTCTATATAAGACACAACTTAATTCATTTACAGATGAGATTAAGGGGAGTGAATAGAAAGAGGACGCTAAAGAGAAACTAATGAAGAATAACTTCATATAGTCCTGATCAATCAAGCTAAAGGAGAGCTAAGGAATTCTGTAGACACCGACAAATAGTGAGCACATCATCATAGAGCAGAAAGTGTGGAGCACAAAGGATTGAATTGATACATTGATCAGAGAGGTAATGTACTTAAATAGATCTAAAAATATGCAATTCAAAGTTGCAATATGAATAGGTCATAATGTTTCAGTTTAACCATTGAAGCATCAAGTCTCTTAACTGAGCAGGACTTAACAGTCTTCTATATATTGAGGTACATCCCAAGGAGTGCCAAAAAGGTTGATTCATGAAAGTAGCAATGGACTTGCCTGATACCTATTGACAGTCTAAGGAGGCTGATTCCAGGATGGTAGCAATTAATTCCCGATACTAAGTGACAACCTCTATGTATAAAATTCTTTAACAAGGTCGCACTTAATAGTGTGTTTGTAACCTTTAACAGGGTTGGTTCCTAACAGGGCTCACTTCAGAAGAGTGAAAATTTGGGGTACCAGTCCCAGTGGTTTTTCCCCTAATAGGGTTTCCACGTTAAAAATTCATGTGTTATGTGTGTATGATTCATTTCTTTATTGTTTTGTATCTAACATAGTTAACACTAGATTGATCATTATACTCTGCTTATTTACTGAGTTTCGGTAAATAATTATACTACTTATCGGTAATCAAGAAAGAATAAGGATTGATAGATAACATCGACAGACAGTTAATCATTATAAGTATTTCATGGTATGCATCTTGTAGGAACATAATAATATGAGGTTTATTGATTGGTGGTTAAGTTTGAAGGATAAATTTTTGAGGCCATTGATTCACCCCCCCCACACCTCAGTTATTACTAACAGGAAATGTAAATTCCAAGTGGCCGACTTCTTGTAATCGGCACTATCCTAGCAATAGGAGGATTTTGGGATCTGCATCCCATCCTAGGTGTTGCAAGATTGTCGTCATGTTGATGATGAAACTTTTGAAGATGTCTTCGTTGCGGTTGAACTCTTGCAGACTTTATATGGGACTGTGATCTCACTCTTCAATCTCTTTGATCTGAAATGTGAGGATTTCATCCATCTAGTAGGTGCCTAGGTCACTTTTTATTAACAGTTACTTGTTTGAGGCATTATAATCTATAATCATCTTTTTCAATTTGGGCTCAATGTCGATCTTGATTTGGTTGTTCAATCCCTTCCACGACAACCATAGTTGGGTGACGTAAGTGGAAAACCATCCCCTACAACATTTAGTCCATTCTCAAATTAGTAGCATCCCATAAGTCTCAATAATATCCACTATGTGCACATCAATGTATTCTTGTATTCTTGGGTTTGCGACCAATTGGATGTGCACCTCTTTAAGTACACCGATCACTTTGACCTTTGTCTTGTCTAGTTGGATTACCACCTAGTTTTTTTGTTTAGGGGACCATCCCTAGCTTCTAGAAGATTGAGAAGGGCATGACATTAAAGGAAGCTCCTAAATCAATCAAGCAATTGTGTAAGTTTATTTCAAACATTTGCAAACTAAGTAGGAATGGCAGCACTTCTATCTTTTCTTTGAACATTATAGGGAAATCTTCTAAAGTTTTGATATTAGACATGGGGGTCTTTATGTTTCTGGCTATTGTGCCTTGTTTGGAGTGGTCCAAGGACTTAAGGAGTGCTTATATCTAGGAAGGGAAGCCTTGAATCATATCAAACATAGAGATGCTCGCCTTTGTTTTCTTTAGTTCAACAACCACATTGTATTTGTCAGTCATCCAAGCTAGATTTATGCAACTTTCAAATGTGTTTGGTGGAGATGATGTAGGAGCATTCAGACCCTTAAGACGAATGGGATTGTTTCCAGCTTGGGGATCTAGTGGAGTTTTTTTTTCCCAGAGGTATACTATTGATTAGAGGATCCTTTCGGCTCTTTAAGTTGTACAAACTCTGATGATAATTTTGAAAGGCGTGAACTTCATAATATTCAAGTTCTTTATCCTTCTGGAATGGGAATACAAATTATTCTTCCTCATTGTAGATGTTAGAACTTTCCCTGCTTCTAGGTTCATAAGAATTGAACACCATTGTATTGACCTGAATAGTGGGCTCCTCCAAACTTTGTGGGTGTTGGTGGTTTTTATTACTTACACACCCGTCATTGTCTTTGTATTGGGTGCAACCCTAGAAAAATTAACATTAGTGGCATCATAATCATTGGCATTATTAGTGGGAATCTTTTCATTGTTGGGTCGGGTGTTCAAGGGTCTATTGGGTCTCTGCTACCCAAAATATTTGTCCTATGAACTATTGTTGTTATTATAGGTGTTGTTGCTTCAATTTTTATTCTGAGGATAGGAATTGGATTCACAGGCATCCTTTGATACCCACTTTGATTTTTGGATGGGTTCATCTTCATCTAGGTGAACTTGTTGGTCAATTGAGATAGAGTTTTCTTTACAACACCTAATTTTAATGTCAAGTTATTGTCAAGTTCTGGGGAAGGTACAGTTCTTTGTTTGAAGAAAGTCATTTTGTGAGCTTCATAGCTTGGATAGGTGATGGGTGGTGGATGGGCAACAACTGGTTGCACCATTATTTCATTTAATAAGGGTGTATGGGTGGTCACAACCTGGTTTATCACAAAGAACAAATGTAGAGCAGTAAGGTTTCCCAAAGTGGGTAAGGTGCCAAAGTTCCATCCTCCTTGGGGATCCATTTATTGAGTGAAAGTTATGGATTCATTGTACACCTTCTCCATAGTATCTTTGTTTGTAGGAGGGATTCTTCTTAATAAAATGGAAGGTAGTGGATCTAGAGCTTTCAAATAAACTTGTATGACTTCTGCTTCAAGTATGATGTAAGGTGCTTCCAATTTCTGATGCATCTTGTGGAAGCAATGGTTGAACATAGCCATTGGCTCTGTAGAATATTTTCTTGTTGTTATGAACTAGTGATGCATTATGGCAGGATCCACATAACACTTAAACTAGTTTAGGAATTTTGTTTCGAACTCTTCCCATATAGAGATAGAACCATGTGGCAAGTTTAGGTGTCAGTTGTATGCAAACTCACCCAGGGTGTATGGGAACAAACAGAAAATGACATCTTGGTGTGCAATCTCCTTGCAATTTAAGATTTATTTGAAGGCACAGATGTTTTCTTCTATTGTCCTTGATTCTCCATATACAAAATGTGTGGAAACATTCTCTGGGTTTTTTGGAAATTCATGGAGTTGACCTACCAAACTCAATGGAGAACTTTGTGCATTATCAAAGAAACCTATCGGGAGAATTTGTTGCAAATTCTGAGTTTGAGGGATTTTCATTGTGATGAATGGGATAGCAATGTGGGATTGTTGTTCAAAGGGTTTTGAGGTTTGGTAGGATGATGTGTGGATTTGGACCTCCCTTTGTCACTGTGAGCTCTGTGATAGTGGGTAAGTTCAAGGAAATCACCCCTCTTTGGAGATGATCTATGAACTCACTCAAACCATTCTAGTGAGAAGGATTCAATGTTATCCAGCTTTTCATTATTTAGGCCCTCCTTCTGTTGCCACTTCTATTGAGCATTGTTTTTACACAAGTCAATCACTAGGATTTTGAGATTTGATTTCCTCTCTTGAAATATTAACGAAGTTATTCCAAAGGTTCTCCATGGTCATGGTACAACATGCTCAGTAAACTCAGTTGAAGATAAATGTGAATGTTCACAAGGAGGCCTTTGCTAGTATTTTCAAGATGTCAAACTGCAAAACAACTTTAGTACTTGTTTTTTGTATTTTCCAATTTATCAATGCATGTAACTTACTAATGATGCAAATCTATGTTAAAACCTACGATTATTATCTATTTACCCTGATTGTCAAAGAAGATCAAAAGGATTTGGGTGATGAGAATCAACCAAATTTGCATGAAAATAAAATACTAACGGACATAAACCATTGTTGAACCTCCCTTGCAGATTAAATGATAGAAATATGGAAAACCACTGAATATGAATCCGACCATGTCACGATTCTATACCCAATAGATGCAATCATTTGGAGAGAAATGTATCAAGATGGAAGATTTTCAAAATCTATCAAAATCGTGAAGGCACAAGTATGTGCACACACACAAGATGGATTTATCATTGAACCAAAAGAATTATCTTTCCCAATCATTCATCATAGAAAGATCGATGAACAACAAAAAACTCCAATTTAATCAATTGCATATCCAAAATACAATAAACCCAATTGTCTCTTTGAAATAATTGAATGAGAAAACACACATTCATAAAATTCCCATAGATAGTAGAAAATATCACACCGTGAATGAAGTACCAATTGTATATCTTTATTGCATAAAAGATCCAACCATATTGCATTGTTTGATTACAATATATAGTGCTTTGAAATACAAAATTTGAACCTCAAAACTAGGGTTTTAGTAACTGTAAAATGATGAAAACAAAGCTAAATCTAAAGATTTCTAAAGAAAACTACTATTAAAATGATGTTAAACAGTTTGCATGGATCCTTGATCTATTTACATTCAGTTTACCCATGAATTTAGTTTCAAACTCACTCAGAAAGAAGAGGAAAAGGAACTGGAGCTCCACCATTTCTAACTGAAGTCTTCTTTTTGATCTTTGAGTTCTCCTTTGGAATCTTCATCTGTATTTCCTTGTACGGTGAAGACTGATGGAAGACCTTTAGTCATGCAAAAATAAACCCCAATTGTTGATCAATGTGATCTTAAACTCTACTTTCATGCAAAAAAAACTCTCATGCTAGAATGGCCCAGAATTTGGACCCTGATATTTGCTCCAAAATTTGATAGGGGAAAAACTTACTAAGTACCAAACTTTGGTTCTTCCAAAATTTCATACTTTCAGAGGCTGAAAGGCCAAAAAACTAGCCTTTTCAAAATTCCTAAGTATGGAAAATTTTCTATCCCAAAATTTGGCTATGTCCCCAGTTGGCAGTCATTATGGGAGTATTTTTGGATGATCTTCCCACAACCTTTGCACTATTTCTTGCACCTCCTCATAGTCTACCTCTTACTCTTGCACTTCACTTAGGCATTGTTCTTGCTTCGTCCTGAAGGTGGTCAACTCTGAAGTGAAGAACTTTATTTCTTCCTCATGTTCTGCCATTCTCTACATATCTTCTTTGAAGTAAAAGAGTTGATGAGGATCATCTTTCATGCTAACCCCTGCTAGGATGCCCTTGAATTATTGTATTATCTCTTTGGCCGAGCATAGAATCTAATGTTATTCATCCTTGTACAATTCCAATTCAATATCTATGAAGAAAATTCTATCTATTCTACCCACATCATGACTCCCTCTTGCTTCTGACGTATGTGGTTTAAGAACTTCTCGTAGACCTTAACCATTTTTACTATAATCTTGATCCATGTCCCAAAATTGTCTAACTCTGCACCTTCATAAACATTTATAGAAATTTGGAAGTGTTGCTTCCTAATTATCTTTAGGTCCCATAGCGCGTCCTTCCATATTGATAGTTTGGAGTCTAATCTCATGTCTCCTTCAATCATATCCACGAATCTTGTGGCTTCTACAAGGATAACTCTGAATGGCCATAAAATTGCCTTAATAATCCCTTCTCCAAATTGTTCAAAATTATTCTTCCAGGCAATGCATGTGTGTATGAAAGAATGAGTCATGCCTTCTAGAAATTTTGGAGGAACTTTCTTCTCAAGGACGACCTGTAATGAGGCTTCCGATAAATTTGGGTCAATGGGACCCACCATCTTGTGAATGAATTTCTTTAGATCCTTAATTTTCTTAGTTAATGACTAATTTTATCTTCATCCTTGTCCATGAAACCCACAGCATGTTTGAGTCTCAGAGCTTCCATATTTTTACTTCCTTCCCTTGTAGGTTCCCCCAGATCAACCTCTTCAAAAGTGTAGTCGATTACCTGTTTCTGGGTGACACCGGTGGTCAAAACTGCTAGCTATGCTTTCTAGTGGCTCTTTGTGTCCTGACTGACATAGGATATGGTTCTTGATAACATACTATATTTATCTTGATAGAAGGCTTGGCGTAGGAAGAACTCATTTGCCTCTTCTTCTTCTTCTTCTTCTTCTTCTTCTATATATACCCTCTTCTTGGGTTGAATTTCTTTAGTAAACCAAGTTTTTTTAGTAAAGGTAGTGATGGGATCATAAGGGGAAATATGAAATACTAGGGAAAGGCCTTGTACATCTTTGACTACACTCTCCTCTTGTATTTCTACTTTTTCATTTCCTTTCTCTTCTTCATTATTCTCATCATTTTTTTTCCCCTCTTATTTTATGCAATCTTGCTCCTTGTCCTATTTTCTATCTCTATCCTTTGAGGAGTTGGCTAATATTTTGACCCTAAGACCCGTTATTGAATCTAGTGTTGTCTAAAGCAGAGGAATTGTTCCCATATTTAGTGGCACTTGGGGAGTCGGGTTGGAGAAAGATAGTGGAATTGAAGGTGGAGGAGTAGGAGCTTGTAAAGAAGGTTGAGGAGTGGGATAAGGAGTTGGAAGAGAAGGCAGAGGAGTGGGAGTAGGAGTTGGAAGAGAAGACAGAGGAGTACGAGTAGGAGTTGGAAGAAAAGGCGAAGGAGTGGGAGTAGGAGCTACATCCTTTTCTATCTTCTTATCCTCTCCTACATCCTTGAGTTACTTCTCTAGAATAGTGTGTGAGACCTAGGAAATAGAGGATCTGGATAAACCTTGGGTTCCTGCCTCCTTGTTTGCACATTTGTCCTTTCCTGTGAGTGGTACATTCACTGTGGGATTTGTAAACTAAGTCAAAGGTGGAGTGAAGATAACTTGGGGGTTTACCAAAACCTATCCCCCTATGTTAACATATGTTGTCAGATGAAATAAATCCTAGCCTTGGTCTCTAAACCCTTTAAGGTCCTCAAATTCATACATGAGAAACTCATCTAAACAAAAGACATCCAGATGATCATGTTCTTTCTATGTCTTTGTTTCTTCACTGGTAGGTGTACCTTCATCGGGACCATTTTCCCTTAATGCAGTTGTCCTAGACCTTGTCCTTCTAACCAGAGGTATATCATCCTCCTCAATTTCTTCCTCTTCTCATTCCTCCTTGAGGGTTTCTAATTGTGTGGAGGTAGATTCTCTCTTCCTCTTATATACTTTTCTTCTCTCTCTCGTGGCAATATTTGTAATGGGAGACTAACCGGAGGTAGTAGGAAGTTCCCCTTATGTTACCTTTGATTGGTAAATTGGTGGTATTATACTCCTAGTCATCTTAGTCCTTGGTGGCTTATGCTTGTGATTTTAACCTTACAAAATTGGACACTCATAACCATATACTATTCCTGGCTTTCGTAGTGGGGCCTTCTTGAACAGAGACACTCAGGGATTTTCTCAGCATTTTCTGTCTCATTTTGTTGGCATGTTCAGTTGTGGCTTCATGGGAATAGGTTCTATTAGGGATGGTTTCTTGATCCAAAACTTGGTTTCCCTAATTATGGGCCTCACCTTGAAATTAATGCTATCATTTTCATCTTTATCTACTTTGGCATTTAGAATCGGCATGTTGTATATCTTGTCTTTATTGTACAAAAGATCTAATACATATTCTGTATCATTGTCCCAAACTTTGGCAGGATTTTTTATCTCTAGGGCCACCTCTTCCAATGTTAAATTCATACTACAATAGTCCCTTATCTAGATGTCATAATCATCTATGCAATTGATCCAGTCATCTTCTATATGTGCCTCACGAATGTATAATGTGGTTGTAGGTTCTTATGGGGTCAAACCTGGTCCTAATATGTGTATACAATTGCAGTGGGCACTCATCCCATTCAAATGTTAGGGACTTGCATATTTTCATATCTTGCAAAGCATACAGGCCTATTTATATGGGGAAATCCCAACTAGTGCTTCTTCTTTTGCTTTATGTGCTCATATGTGTCTGCAAGCTGTCTGGTCATTTCTATGATGATTACCTAATCAGAATGGTATCTGAGTAGATTATTGGAGCTGAGAGTAGATATTTCTACTCTGATGTAAGTGGATGCCCTGAACTATAAGTAGAAAGCCCCTATTTCCCTAACCTTAGTGGTAGCCTCTTCTAATAATATTTTTGCATAATCACGCTCTATTGACCAGATGATTGTGAAGATTAAAGCATCATTCACTTGATGACATGTAACTGATTGAATGTTTGATAATGTTAAGTTAAAGATAATGCAGGTCATTAAATCACTTAATGGACTGTATTGTCATTGATGTCAACTTGATATCATCTATACAGTCATTTACATAATGCCAAAGACTTTAGAGAACTAAAGGAACCAAAGTTATGCTTTTAGCAATACATAAAAGTCAAGTATTCACTAAGTGACAAACAACACTGATGGAGTGCACACCGTCAGACAAAGCAAAGAAGAACAGTCACAGTGATACCTGATGATCAGAAGCATAGTGTTGCTTGATGAAGAAAAACCACAGAATGCCCGACGAGAAAAGTCAGAAGGTTCCCCAATGAGTAAAATTCCAATGATGCCTAATGGACGGAGATCACAAAGCTAACTAGAGTCTCACTGATGAATCAGTAAGTTGTCACCGACGACTAACTACAAGGGTGACTGACAGAATAGAGAGAGTGACAAAATATCTAGCTGGCAGAGATAAATATAGACTTAACTAGTTGTCTATTTTGTTTTATTTGACCAGAGATAAGTGATTTATTTAAAGATGATTTATACAGTTGGAAAGAAGATATCTATGAGACAAATCAGGAGTTATGCTTTAAATCTAATTGGTTGGATTGTTTATCACGTCAAGAATCAAGAACCAAAAAATAATGAATATTATGTCTATATAAGAGACAAGCTTAATTCATTTACGAATGGTATTAAGGGGAGTGAATAGAAAGAGGATGCTAAAGATAAATTGATGAAGAACAACTTCATGTAGTGCTGATTAAACAAGCTAAAGGAAGAGCTAAGGAATTCTGCAGACACTGATGAACAGTGAGCACAACATCATAGAGCAGAAAGTGTGGAGCACAAGGATCGAATTGATACATTGGTCAGAGAGGTAATGTACTTAAATAAATCTAAAAATATATAATTCAAGTTGCAATATGAACAAGTCATAGTGTTTCAATTTAACCATTGAAGCATCAAGTCTCTTAACTGAGTTAACAGTCCTCTATATATTGAGGTACATCTCAAGGAGTGCCAAAAAGGATGATTCATGAAAGTAGCACTGGACTTGACCGATACCTATTGACAGTCTAAGAAGGAGGCTGATTCAAGGATGGTAGCAATAGATGCCTGATAATGAGTGAAAACCTCTATGTATAAAATCTTCTAACAAGGTTGCACTTAATAGTGTGTTTGTAACCTTTAACAGGGTTGGCTCCTAACAGGGTTCACTTTAGAAGAGTGAAAATTTGGGGTACCAGTCCTAGTGGTTTTTCCATTAACAAGGTTTCCACATTAAAATTCATGTGTTATGTATGTATGATTAATTTCTTTACTGTCTTGAATCTTACATAGCTAACTCTGGAATGATCGGTATACTCTTCTTATTTACTAAGTTTTGGTAAATAGTTATACTGCTTATCGATAATCAAGAAAGAATAAGGATTGATAGAGAAAACCGATAGATAGTTAATCATCATTAGTATTTCATGGCATACATCTTGTAGGGATATAATAATCTAAGATTTATTTATTGGTGGTTAAGTTTTTAGGATAAATTTTTGAGGCCACTGATTCACCCCCCTTAATTATTACTAACAATTGGTATCAGAGCTTGTGTGCTTAGAAAGGAAGATTTCAAGACCTAAGATAAAGATCACAAGATGAACAGATGAGATTTTCCCAAGATGAACAAAGATAATTTTGCTTCATGGAAAAGCAGGATAAGACTCCACTTATCAGGTATTGGTAATGATGTTACTCAATTCCTAGATACTAAATATGTGTTTCCCACAAGAGAATTAATAGTAGATCAATTGAGAGAGAAACATGAGCACAACTGCATGGTCATAGAGCTTTATTCCTCACTCTTTGATGCTGAATTTGAAGATGTCTAAGATTGCAAAACTGCAAAGAAGATGTGGGACAAACTAGAGCTTGTACATGGAGGTGATACAAATGTTCTGAGAGCCAAGGCAAAAATCCTTAGCAAAAAGTTTGATGATCTCAGAATGAAAGAAGGAGAAAATATCACACAGTATAGCACAAGAATCAAATAAGTAGTCAATGCTATACGAGGAGTTGGAGGTACACTTGAAAACGAGACAGTTGTAAGTAAATTTTAAGAACCTTACTACTTATATATGCTATTAGAGTTTCTTCCATTCAAGAAATGAGAGCAGTAGCAAATATTATAGTTACTCTTAATAGTTTAATTGGTAGACTGATTTCATTTGAGATGAATAACTTTGATAATAGTGTCTTACCAAACTTAGAGTCTGCATTTAAATCTTCTATGAGAATAAAAAAATCAAGTCATAGACACACATCTAGAAGAGATAGTGAAAGTGAAAGTGAAGAAGAAGATCTAGATGAAATAGAAGCACTTATAGCTAGAAGAATACAGAGAGGCAAAGGTAAATACAAAGGCAAGTTACTTCTTGTATGCTTTAATTATAAAGAGATTGGACACTTTGCTGCAAGATGTCCTAACAGAAGAAAAGATGACAGAGTTAATGACAAATATTTTGAGAAGAACTATGACAGAGGTGATAACAAAGATTACAGAAGTTACCGAAAATCAGAAAGAAGAGATACCTGAGACTAAAAGGACAAAGGCAAGAAAGCCAGCTACCTAGCTACTTGCAAAGTTGAAGATACTAACACCGAACCTGATGAAGACATCAAGATGGTGTTTGTGTCTATGAAAGATGATTCAGATGAAGATGAAAGGTATGTAGAAACTGCACTCATATCTAAGGTTAGCAAGAATGACATCTAGATTATAGATAGTGGCTAAACTCACCACATGACTGGTGAAAAATAAAATTTGAACACTTTTGAGTATTATAATGGTGGTAAAATAAGAATGGGTAATGATACACCTTGTCCAGTTGAAGGTAAAGGAACTATAATGTTGAATAACCTGATTAAATGTGAAAATGCTTATTGGATAAAAGGAAATAATTATAATCTATTGAATGTTTCTCAGCTGAATAATTCAGGTCATAGAGTAGCATTTGAGAATCATAAGGCAAAGATCTTCAATGAATCAGGAAGATTGATTGGTACCGGTGAACAGACAAAAGGTAACTTACTCTACCTGAATGATACTAACACCACTTTCTTAATGAATAGAAATGAAGACATATAGTTGTGGGAAAAAAGATTGTGTCATGTGAATTTTGAAAAAATGATGAAAATAAGCAGAAGGAGAAATGTCAGAGACTTACCGACGATGTCAAATCCAGACAACATCGTGTGCAAGAATTATCAAAAAGGTAGGATGAAAAACTCTAGTTTCAAAAGTAAAACCCATACATCTAATGATATTCTAGAATTATTCTATACTGATCTATGTGGACCAATGAGGACAAAGAGTTATTATGGAGATAGATATTTTATTCTCTTTGTTAATGATTACTCTAGAATGATGACAGATATGTTTCTAAAAGATAAATCTGAATCATTCAAGATGTTTAAATGGTATAAGGCTATGGTAGAGAAACAAAGTGGTAAGGATTTAAAATACTTGAGATCAGAGAGAGGAAGACAGTTTATATCAGATGAACTCACTAATTTCTACAATGAGCATGGTATAAAAAGATAGGTTTCTGCATGAAGAACACCACAGAAAAATGGGATTACTGAGAGAAGGAACAAATCCATAGTTGATTATGCTAGAACACTGATGATAGAGAAAGAAATCACCCATATCTTCTGGAGGGAAGTTGTCAGTACTACTATCTACACATTAAACATAGTACAATTGTAGAAGAACACAAAGAAGACACCCTATGAGCAATGGTATGGTAAAACACCCAATGTAAGTTACTTCAAAATATTTGGTAGTCAATGTTATATCTTAAAGAATGATAGAAATAGAAATCTTGATGCCAAGAGTCATGAAGGTATCTTTCTAGGGTATTCCACCAAAAGTGAGGCTTATAAATGTCTTATTAAGGCTTCTAACAAAATTGTTGAAAGTGCAAATGTGAAGATAGATGAATTTGCAGAAAAGAATGAGATGGAAAGCACAAAAGAACCAAAGGACTACAACAAGTTTGTATACTATGAAGAACCTAACACTCTTCCAGAGAAACAGTGCTTAATTCCAGAGCAAAAGAATGTTGTAACCGATGGTCAGGCTGCAAATACTGACGGTCGAGATAATAATCAAAATAATGTATAGAGTGATGAAGAGAAGAATAAAGCAAAAAATTATGATCAAGATGACATACAAAGAGTTGAACCAGTTCTTTCCAGATATGTAAGAAGGAACCATCTAGAGATCTAGATCATAGGAGATAAGAAAGTTGGTACAAGAACAAGAAGTAAGTCTCTAAACTCAAGTTGTTTAATTTGTGAGTTTGAACAAAAATCTGTCAATGTTGCACTTGATAATGAAGAATGGATAAGTGCTATGAATGATGACATTGAGCAGATTGAGAAAAATAAGACATGGTCACTTCTACCAAGATCAGATGATAAGAGTGCCATCAGTACTAAATGGATATTCAGGAACAATCTGAATGAGAATGGAGAAGTCGCAAGAAACAAAGCAAGACAAGTATGCAAGGGGTATGCACAAGATGAAGGTATGACTATGGAGAGACCTTTAACCCATTTCTAGGATAGAAGTTTTAAGAATACTACTTTCTTATGTTGCATTCAAAGGATTTAAGGTATACCAGATGGATGTCAAGTCAGCATTCCTAAATGGAATACTTGAAGAAGAGGTATACATTGAGCAACCAGAAGGGTTTTTAGATCCAGACAAGAGAAACATGGTATGTAGACTTCATAAATCCTTGTATGGATTGAAACAAACTCCTCGAGCCTAGTATGAATGACTTCATTCATATCTTATAAGTATTGGATTTGTAAGGACTAGTGAAAATAGTAATCTTTATTTGAAGGAAGATACTGATGCTAACACTTTGATTGCTGAAATATTTGTTGATGACATCATATTTGGAGGCAATGATATGCTATGCAAATTATTTTCTAATGAGATGAGAAAAGAGTTTGAGATGTCTATTTTTGGAGAGATCAAGTTCGTTCTTGGTCTACAGATCATGCAACAATGTGAAGGTATTTTCATTACACAGTCCAAATACATTAAAGAGGTCCTGAAAATATTCAAGATGGAAGATTCCAAACTAGTTGGAACACCAATGGAAACTGTATGCAAGTTGAGAAAGGAGGAAAAAACATCAAAGGTAAATTAGGCTTTGTACAGATCAATGATAGGAAAACTCATGTATGTTGTCCACACTAGACCAGATATTGCATACGCAGTAGGAATAGTTGCAAGATTTTCTGCTAATCCTAGAGAATCACATATGACAGATGTGAAAAGAATTTTAAGATATCTGAAGTATACCAAGGAATATGGCTTATGGTATAGAAGAGAAGGCAAATTTCAACTTAAGGTGTTTACTAATGTTGATTGGGATGGAACTCTTGATGACCGAAAGAGCACAACTGGAGGAGAAATCTTTATGGGTGACAGACTTGTCACATGGATTAGTAAAAAGCAAGCATGCATCTCTCAGTCTACTATAGAAGAAGAGTATGTTATTGCTACTGCAAATTTCTCAAATATTTCTTGGATCAAACAGTTACTGGAAGGTATGCATATGAAGATCCTAGAACCAGTAATTGTACCCACCTGAATTTGGTCTGTTGCAACTATGGACCCTATTTGCCCTAAGTTTGATCATACCCTTGATTTATGTCCAAACGACGCTGTTACTTCTTGGCATAATTATTTTAATCAATTTAATATCCTAGGTGATTTTTATCACTAATTTATATTAACTATTATAGCCATACAATTCAAACAAATTTCGACCAATCAAATCAAATCAAAATCAAACATGGCTATAGTATTTAATTATAAAGGAATTAAATAAATCCCTAAATCAAATACCCACTTGCAACTAACCCATTCCCCTAGCCTATTTACTCTAATTAAAATGGCTATAGTTCTATAATTATTAAAAACCAATTTCATTGTTTAAATAATTATTTCCTATGTTTTTAAATGAATTAAATAAGTTTATTTCATTTATTAATATTCCCCTAAACCCCTGATGACATCATCATTTATTAATTAATTAATTATTTAATTTATTTATTTATTTTTATGTCATTAAATCCCTTTATCTTAATTAAAAATATTTAATTAAGAAATCCCTCCCAAAAATGTTTAAATCTTATTTAAACATTATTCCCCTAATTATTAATTACTTAATTAATAAATTGACCAAAAATCTCAAAATAAATAATTTATTTATTTTTTGCCCAAAACTTGGCCAATTTCCTTAAGACCACTAACCTCTTATAGAATCTTCTAATCCTTCTTTAATTTTGATTAAAGACTAATCCCATCTTTCCTTAACCCTAATCCCAACTCAAAATATTTAATTAAGATTATATATTTAATCCTCGTGTTCATTAAATTCATTTTAATAAATATTCTCAAAACTAATCCTTGAAATAAATAAAACTTTATTTATTTCCTAAAAATCCTATTTATCCTAGAAAGCCTAGACTCTTCTAGAAAGTCTTCATCCTCATCCA
>MU227446.1:2671557-2684038 GCA_018584345.1 Thuja plicata
TAGCACATGTCTTGTTCATAACACATGTTTTCTTCTTCACCACTAGCATCATGAAACATATCAAGAAACCACTGCTCAAACTGTCTCCATGATGAGATGGATTGTGTGGGTAGTGATTCATATACTTATCTGTCATTATCTTTTAATGTCCTGACAAATAGCCTCATCACCTGATCCTCTATAGAAATCTCATAATCTTCTATGAATATATAAAATGCATCCAAGTGTTGTAGTGTCGATTCATCCCATTCTCCATGCAACTTTGGTAGAAGTTGTGAAATTTTAGGGGATAAATTATTTGGGATGCATTGAAATCTCCTAAGATCCAATAGCCTGATACCATCTAGAATAAAAGGATTTCTTTGAAATGATGGATACATTTGAAAAAAAAAATCCACCATCTCCTTCTGAGTCTTCTCCCTCAGTAGAGTCACTAACTGAAATGCTTTGTTCAATAGAGTCACCACCTTCTTATCAGAAGGAAAATACTTATTATCTTCTGAGTTCTTTTCTCCCAGTAGAGTATTAAATATATCACCAAAGCTTCTAGGTAGAATACTAAAATGTTCTTTTCAACAACTCCCCAGTAGAGTCACCAATCTGTTGGTGCCCAAAAATGTTGAATTGGATTTCCTATGGACTTGCCAATCGAATGTTTGGAAAACCAATTATTTTTTACCAACTAATGGGAATGATAGATTATGATCCTCTTCCCCTACACTTCTAGCTCTGCAAAACCAAGGTGGGTGAACCTTTACCTTAACCACTATCTATTGGTTTAAGGCATTTTATAGCAGATAACTTGTGTACATAACTCAATCGATCTCTCAAGATGGCAAGTAGGCTTGAATAAATCAAATTGTAAGCAATATATCATAAACTGTAAACTGAAATACTTTGAGTATTTAAAAGAATGTTTAGTAAATATGTATGAAAATTGAAATAAAAAGATAGATAAGATATCACAAAACTATAACAATGAATTGAATAATTATAATCCAAATAATGATTAGACCATTGTTGTATTCTATCATGGGCAATAGAGTCAAGATCATTCCAATCTTATGTACAACCTCAGAGATAGTTTTAAAAGAAAAATTATCACTTCAAAGGTGTTATGGAATGTACATGCAACCTAAAACAAATTTAGAGATATTTCAAATGGGTAATACTTCTCAGATGATAGACCAATTGACTAAGGCCCCAATCAATGGAATTTAACCATGCAAAATGAGAAAACCAATTGAAAATATAAACTATGAATCAAATAAGGAAGCATGCACATCAAAATATCACTTTGAAGAAGTTCTTTTGGTTTATCTGAGGGATTAATTGTAAAATGATAATGAAACTATTACCATGTGAAAGAAAAAGGACTTATCTTTATTGATTTTTTAATAATAGTACATCCAGGTCCATGTTATACTTGTTGATTAAAAACTGTCCAAATATGTGAAATTGTATTATATTATATTGTCTCCTCTTCTCTTTACATTTTATATTATGTATATATGTGTTTGAGTGGCTTTCACACCTCTTTAGGGTGAAAAGACACAACTCTTATTACAAATTATTTTGAAAAAACAATGAACTAACTAAAAAATAACTACCTAACTTTCGGATTTGGCTTTAGTTGAAAATCCAAAACACCTTGTGAAAATATAATATTTCCATTGGAGATAGGAAATTTGATTTCCCGAACTGGGTCATTTTTAGATTTTTAAAATTCGACCATCTTTATCCTCTGTCGAAATCATATTTGTAGCAGGTCTAAATTCCAACATTTTCTAAAGGCTTCGATTAGTTAGTTCTATTTATTTGTGTCATAAAGCTTCCTTCCTTTGATCTTTTTTAGCATCGAGAAACATGCTTCTTAATAATGGATTGGGACTTCTAAATTATCAAAAATTAGGGTACCACCATAACTTACAATACTTTGTGATGTGCCCAAATTTATTGCATTTGTAACATGTGATCTTCATTGTTGTTCCTTCTCTAATGTATTCTTGCTTGTTTCTTGATTGATTAGGTTTCCTACATTCTACCTTCTTGTGTCCATATGCATGACAATTAGAACAGTAGCCAGAAAAGGGTTTGTAAGGAATTTTACCTCTGCAATCTGTCTTCATATGTCCAATCTTTTTGCATTCAAAATATTTATCTCTAAAAGGTATGATCTTCTCTCTAGGTTCTTCATGAGTAGGTCTTTCTTCATCAATCTTTATATTTTTCTCCCTGAGTCTTTGAACTTTCAGCTTCATTGAAGCCAACTCTAGTCATCTCTCCTTTGGGTTTCTTTCTATCTCTTTGCTTATCAATCTTATCACTTATCATATGAACTTTTTCAATATGTTTCTTAGCCTCAACAAGTTCTCCCTTTATGATCTGATTGTATTTTTCTAATTCCATACATTTGATCTTATAGTCATCAAGTTCAATCTGCATTTGTCCCATTTGAATATTAGCACCTTTTAAGGTTTCTTCAATTCTATTTATTCATCCTTTACCTGTTGAATCTCTTTAGCCATTTGAAAATTATTAGTTTTGTGATCAAGCTTCGAAGTATCTTTCTCTTGTTCAAGTTGTTTTATCTAATTCAATGTATCACTGCCTGAATCCTCTTTTATCTTATCCATAAGATCTTGTCTCTTACTCTTGGATAGTTCAAGTTGTTCCTTCAGTTTCTTGATAAAATCTTCTAATCTTCTCAATTTGAATTTCAAGTCACCATTCTCTACTTTATCCTTAACGAGGTCTTCAAGTGTTGCTTCAAAGTTTTCTTCCAAACTTTTAGAATACATCTTGATCTCCCTTAAGTTTTTAGAATTTCTCTCCAAGGGCCAATATCTCTGATACCAATTGTTATGATTAAGTAATACTGAGAGGGGGGTGAATCAGTATTATATTACTTTAAGCTTAAACTTATCAAATTCCAACTTAACCAGATAATTGCTGAAATAAAAAGAACATAAACACAAAGCACACAACTCATAACACCATGAATTTGTTCTCAAGGAAACCCTAGCCAAGGGAAAACCTACTAGGGATGGTACCCATAAATATGCACTAAAATTATTATGTCCCTGTTAGGAGACCTAGCCCTGTTAGGATCTGGGTATTACATTCTAGTATATTTCCTTCTTAAAGGAAAACAAAACCTTGTTAAAGGTATACATTGAGCTCACTGCTCATACAATCAAAAATATGTCTTTGTTACAATATTTTATCAAAATGAATACAAACAAGAATTTTCTATGCTTAAGTAGTTCTTGTTGTTACTTGAATCACCATCTCTCTAATTCTGACATCATAATGCATCCATTCATTTGTTCGCACTATATATATTCTTTGCTTCTCAAAATCTCTTCATATATATACTTTATTACATACCCAGTCAGCTACCAAAAATATCACAAAATGGGGCCAACGCTTATACACAAAATATGAAAAAATCTGGCGATCATACTCTACCAAAATATAGGTAATACACAAAACAAATCCAACATAGCACATTTGGATTCCATGTTACACTGCCTTAATCATCATGACCATTCAGCTGCTCTATCTCATTCTATCACTGTCTTCACATGAATTCAAACATCTGTATCTTTCATCTTTGAACTCCAAAACTCAAGAGACCTTAACTGAAGGTCTAGAATACCCCAAAATATCTTCCTCTAAGCTCGCATGTCTTAATTCCTTATATACAATTTTCACTTCCCAAAACTATACTCCTATACCCTGTAAATAGCTTTCTAGACTTAGTCATTTTTACAAGCCTTAACTCCAAAACTGTGTTTCACTCCAAGTGATCATTCATAAATGATGTGGTTCCATAAATGAAAACCCTAATGTGTTCCTAAAACACTCCTAAATGAGCCACTTGACAACATATTTCAATTCACCTTTATTCACCCAGGTCTTCTTTATTTCACTTTTGACTTCTTCAGTATCAACAATTCTCTTACCTTTATCATTTGCATCTTTTTTCACTGGTTGACCTTTGGTATTCTTTATTTCTCTTCATGACCTATCAAGATGACCAAATTTTTTATAGATATAAAAAGTAATACATGTTTAATTCCAAGGTCAAAAATTTCCCCTAGCTGACCTTAATCTAGAATTCATAGCCATATGTCCATTGTTGTGACAAATAGAAAATGTAACATCTGATCGGTTACCCTGATTGATAGGTCTCTGACTGTTGTAATCATATGACCACTGAATATTGATTCTTTCCCTACACTCATTAGCTTTATGACCAAACTTTTTATAGTATTAACAAGTTCCTCTGAATGCATTAGATCTAGCATAGTAGTTATCACCTCTACCATAGGAATTATCTGATCTAGTAATAGGACCTCTAGGTCTAAAATTAAGGCCAATAAGTTTAAACCAACATACATTAGAATTCTGACCTTCCTTATGAAAATTAAAACATACTAGTCTATACCTTCTTTTAGAAGTTTTATTATTCACCTTGGGTGTTGATTTGTCTCCTTCATTAATGTTCTTAGTGCTAGATGATTCGACAGCTTCAAATTTTGAAAATCCTAGACCTTGTTTCTCTTCATTCCTCCTCTAACTAGAAAGTTCATCAAGTTTAGCAGAATGCTTATTGAATTTATCCAGTAGGTTATTTTCATCTTTAAGATCTTCTTTTAGTTTTTCATTCTCTTTACTTAGGCCCTCATTCTCTCTTAAGATTTCAGTATTTTCTTCATTTGTGGCATGTAACTATTGAGTCAATACAACAAATTCTTTCTCAAATCTTAATAGTTGCTCCAACTTCTCTATTAGGGTTTCATATTTAGCCTTTAGGGCATATTCAGAAATTTTCTTTGCATCCTTGATAGCTCTTCTTCCTTCAAGTTCTTCACACATCCTGACAGACTAACTTTCAAGCTCTCTTTTTAGATTTTCCACTTATTCTTTAAGTCCATTTTTCTTATCTAAAAGATATGAAATTGCTTCCTCTGACTCTTCAAACATACTACCCTCAGATGAGTGTTCAATGTAATCTTGGCTTTCCATAAACTTCTCAATGAGTTCACTTCTTTTTTCAAGGGAGTGCCTTAGCTTTTCTTTTAGTTCATTGATTACTCTATTTTCATCCTCAAGCTTCTTCTCATACTTGTAACTCTCCATGTTGGTTTTTAGGGATCTTTTCTTCAAATGATTTAAGCTTAATATCAAGAGGAACAAATCTCTAATACAGATTGTTAGTATGCACAAGCACTAAGAGGGGGGTGAATTAGTGTAGACAAGTACTAAATAAATTTCACCACCGATCTAACAAAGCTAATCAGCAACTTCCAAATAATGAAACATGCAACTGATAATATCATATAGAAGTAAACAACATCAAGCATCAACAAAAGAATCACATATTAAAAATAGATTTTTCACATGGAAACCCTTGTTAGAGGGAAAAAAAACATGGTGGGGATGACACCCACAAATCACCTTACTATAGTAGAAAGTGTTTTCCCTGTTAGGAGCTACAATACCCTTTCTAGGGTTCACCCTACTAAAAGTGACTAGTACCTTGTTAGAAGTACCAAAAGACTTGTTAGAGTCTACCTTGCTAGAGCATTTAAAACTTCAATTAAGAAGTTACCCTATTAAAGGATTTACAATAAAGACCTATTAGGATCATGTTAAGAGATTTAACCTACTGCAACTATTAGGAAACAACAATAATGATCTATAGAATAACATTTCTTTTCTATTGAATCCTCTCTTCTCCTTTTCTTTCTGATGATGTACTGATCTCTACTTTAATCTTTGATCGATACACTTGAAAATATGATCGCAACCCTAAATCACATGATTTAGATCTCCTTATATAATGTGTTCTTAAGTTTCTTAAGACCTAAAAATCTTCCATCAAAGTCGGCACAAAATTTTTACCAACCTCCTTGAAATCATCATCAATCATACCTAATACATCGTCCCCAAAAATAATATACATTTCCATAAATAATGGTCAACCTCAAATCCACCTCCTTAACTGATTCATCATGAAATTTTGATTGGTGACCCGATAGGTACATTGTCTTCCATATAAAAAACATAATTCACTCAAAACATTGAATTAGTTATCATGATTAGAACCATGGATTCCCCATACCATATTAATGTCTCCTTTATGATTGCATCATCTGATTTTATTTGTAACTCAACTGCTACCAATTTAACTAACTAAAATTGTTCTTCCTATACTCTTCTTGTACACCGATCAACATAGTTAACCGTTTCTCCATTTAGAGATCATGTACGGATCTTATCGGTCACTCCAATCATATTAATTGATCATGTTACCATTAATCATAACCAATTATGTATCTTCATATGACCAATCTTTAGATATCCTCCAAAAACTACCATAATGCCAATAGTATTTATAGGGTTCTGGTTGATAAGGAGCCCCATGCACATTATTTGTATAATATGGTGGTGGGTATACATGTCCATAAAAATATAAAATTTATACTCATATAAAGAGTTGGAAATTAGAATAGAAGTTTGTTTTGTAACATACCAACACTTGTCTTTGAAACCAATATATTTGAACCTTGATTCACCATGTGTGTGTAGATCTTGCCTCTAAATTCTAAAATCATTGATTGTCACACAAAATATTAGAACTGTGGAGAAAATCTTGGACTAAAATGATGCAAAGTGTCCCACTAGGCATGCTAAAAACTATTGTCACATGGATTTGCACCTGAGAGCGTAGCTCAAAAACATAGCAATTTCATGCAACATGGGAACATCTCTGAGATTTTTGGTTTCTCATTATGGAGATGAACCTCTGTATTATAGGTTGTCATCCCTTTTGATATCCTTAAAACTAACTACTAACAGGAAAAGGGTAAGAAGAAGTGCACTTGAAATGAAACATGTCTTAATACGAGATGATGCACCAAATGCTAACTAAGATATGTAACATACTTAACTCACAAAACCTTCAACAAATAACCTTGAAACTCTCACAACTCAACTAAACATGTGATTCAAAAGTATTTCTTGGAAAGGGTTGGACCTAATGCTTGTATAAAGTAAAACCAACTGGCTTCCACAGCTACAAAGCATTAAAATAAACTAACACCATTTAAGATTTGCATCTACAATGTATCTTCTTACTTCAAATTATGATTGAATAAGATGAATTATTAAAGGACTTTGAAGGTAAATCACTAAAATTCATCAAATCACTCATTCAATAGCACAAAAATAAGAAGTATTGAGAAGGAAAACACTGTTATTTTATTGAAAATAGAGTGGTGTTGTTACAAAACTTAGAAAAAGGGAGTCACAATGATGTCATTAAGCATGAAAGAGATTTGAGAAGCTAAAATACATGCTTGAGAAAGAAAAGAACTCCCCTAAAAAGAATAGAAAATAAATCCTGATGAAAAGGACTTTCACAAACTCCAAGGTGAACTGAAGGAGAAATGTCTCTTAAACTAAGCTTGAACTAGTGTCTTACTCTGATCTCTTCTTCAAAAATGCAAAACTATCTCATTAGGTCCTACACACCTAAAAATCCTTCCAAAAAGAGGTCAAAATTTCTAGGAACATGTAGTAATTTGCCTAAAAATCCTCCTTGACTGAGATCAAACCAAAAGGGACTCCTTAATTGGATGTTGAACTACCTCCAAGTCTCCAAAATCCCCCTCATTTTCCTCTGCATGTTAATCAATCTTCTTTAAACCTTTAGTTACATTCATTTGACTATAACCTCTTTTTTTTTTTTTTTTTGCATAAATATGTCTTAGTAATTTATAATAATAGAAATTACGACATTTATTAGATAAGTTTAATTCAAATAATAAAATGTATGCATAAAGCATTATTTTAAGGGAAAATATAAAATCAAAGACAAAAATTACTTTTTAAACGTTGGATTTATCTTAGGGTAGAATAAAATCCCTAATTAGAATGTAGTCTCTCATTTGATCTTTTCATTCTCTGGGCTCTGCACTCTACCGCCATGAGGGTCTTTGGGTCTGAAGAAATTGTGGAGGAATTTTGGCTTCTCGAAGCTTCTCTTGGAATTACATTTCACATATATATGTAGGCTCTTTCAGAGTGCCTCAAGCTTTATTTGCACAAAAAATAATGGAGATTTCTTTGTCTCTTTGTATACTTCATGATCTAAATACTCTAAAAATAAATGAACTGCCTTCATTTTTCTATGCTTCCTTTTTGGATTCTTCATGCTTGAACTCTGTGAAAATCAATGAATTCATGGCTTTTACTTTGCATTTTCCTATGTTTTTTCTTAAGGGATTTTGAACATTTGTGTATCTAATCTATCTGGAAGAACAGAAAGGAAGATTGTTGGGCTCCTAAATACTTATGAAACCATTTTTTATCTTCTTAAAACCCTTCTGTATATTCATGTTCTCTTTCTAGTGTTCATGGCTTATATTCTGTATTCTTTACTTGGTCAAAGTTTTACCATGCTCATACCTGCTTTTCTGTTGATAATTTTCAACATTTATAACATGATTTCATGCTAATATCATTGTTATCTTGACATTGGACCACTATTTTTTTGTGAAAACATCCCTATTCTATGTCATCAATTGTTTACCTCCTTATTATCTCATCTTTGACCACTATATATTCACCATGTTTAAGAATACTTTAACAACTAGGACTATCCTCTCATTGCTTCTGAAATACATGGTGTTTTTTTGAGAATGCGGTGAATACTTATCATGAATGACTTATCAATGCATCTAATAGGAGAGTGAAACATTTAAACAAAAAGTGAAACAACCATTTATGACAATACCTTGGAATATCTGATAATGAAATAATTTTTTCTACTAGTGAATGTACAGTACATATGAATAGTGCCTCTATCTTTCATACTCATATTATCACCACTTGATGATATAACTGAATTAATGGAACCTGGTCTATTGTTCTAGAACCACAAGCTTATTGACTCCTTCAAATCTAGTTCTCCAATGATCCTTATCATGGGATGATGTTATTTATTTCATGGTTGTCATTATTTTTATTGTATTTTCAGTCCTCTTCAACTGTTTAGATACCTCTAGGACTGTGATGATTGTTCATATTCATTGTATTTTCCCTTTTCTATCATTGACTGGCCCTTGTTATTTTTCTAGCATTGGGCTTGAAATTCATTTCTATTACATGTTACTCTTAGTAACAGTCTTGGTTTTTATTTTCATTGTAATAACTATTATGGTATTCATTCTCCATATTGATTTTCATTCCAAAACCTCTCTTATGCCACTATCCCATTGTTTTGACATAGTACTTCTCTCTGATATATTGTTTTTTGAGACCCTCTTTTTCTTGTTTAGAACATTGGATTCCTTGTATGACTACTTTTTCAATGGTTTATTTACAATAGATTTTTCTCTTTTAAATAGTCATCACTTGTCTTTGCATTTCATTTATTAATGTTTTAGAAATGATTATGATGAGTCCTTTATTTTCATCTACACCACTATGTTCTATACTATCCATTTCTCTATTTCAACCATTTTTTGATTGCTAATGCATTCATTTATGTTCTCTCCTTGGTGCTCTTAATATAGAATGACCTTATAAAAATGATATTGTATAACGAATAAATCACCATGTCACATTTTTACTTATATTGCAAAGGATCAACATTTAAGATATGCAATTTCTATAAAAGATAAACAACCACCTTTAACAAACCTTTGATATCAATCATAGCACCTTGCCTTCCTAATCTGCTATTTTTTTTAATGGTTTTTTACAGTCCTTGTTTCTCTTTCTCATTGTTAAAAATAAAGCTTATCATTTCCTAAGAATACATCATGCTACTCTTACGATTTGGATCTGCACTCATTGTGTCTACTTTTACTCTATCCCATAATGGTCATCTTTTCTTAGATCTTGATTACCATTATGTATTTTCTCTTGTGTAATATCATGTAGCTCTTTTTTAAATGACTTATGCAAATATTATATTCAAATAATTTCTTGTCACCTTGTTATATCTTACATCCTAATGCTCTTTTGATCTGGTTACATGCATTTGATCAGTACTTTATTATGCTCATCTTTGTTGATTCTTGATGTTCTCACTTTTGATATGAGTGGAATAGTTTCTGTTCATTATAGACTGCCCTTTAATCATTATCTTATCTTTGTTATAGTGTCTATGCTCTCATTGTTATGAATTTTCTTATGCAATATCAATGGAGGATCTCTTTGGATGTGTATGTCTTTAATGATCACTATTTTTATACTCTGTTATGATACCATGTTGTATATCACTTTAAATGTTTTATTATATTTCATGCTAAACCATTGTACTTTATACCTAGAATACACCATTGCAATTATGGTTGCTCTTTTAAAATGGTTTGAATTATTGTCATGATCTATTCATGATCCTTTTATAATAGTGATTTGTGATCTTGATGGTTCTTATTATCCTAAAAATATTTAACTATTGTTTTTATCTCCTTCTTTAAATAGATGCTCATAATATTCAACATACTATCACTCTATTTCATGTAATTGTCACAAACCTTGTACATGTTCTTCAATGACAGTGACACCCTATCCTTTGTGCTCTAGTGGCCTTATTTATGTTGGAAAGAGAAACTTCATTGATGTTTGGATCTTTTCATTGATGGTAACTAAACACTAATTCCACATGTGCATTGTAGTAGCAGATCAAACTGAAAGTCATATCAGAATTTGGCTAAGTATGGAAATGAAGAATAGAGTGTTTTGTCAGTGTACAGTAAAAGGTCTAGTGTTCCCTTCCAGGATAAAATATTTTTCCATGAGAATAAGGTAAGTGTTTTGGATGTATATAGATGCTTATTATATAATTTGAAGGTTTGGTGATAAGTGATGTGAAATTTAGGAGGATATGTACTTCACTATTTATGTTTACCAGTTAGAATAGTCAACTTATGTGTATGCTTATTTTGGTCCAAAGTGAATTTGATTGGTGTATTTGGTTGACTTAGTCAACATAATTTATATTTACCTAGAAAGTATTTGGAGCCGACATTGGGAGATAAAATTTTTGGTTGAGGACCTATAAGATCGATGTATTAGTGTTTGAAAAGGGTTTTAATGATCAAAGAATAGTTTCAATGCATGAGATCAGAGTGCAAGGTGTGAAGTGAAGGATTTCATGAAGTTTTTTTAGATCGATAATTTGTTTAGTGAAGGGCAGGAAAATGGGGTATTCAGAGGAAAAGCATATCAGATCATTGTTATGATCTTATAAGGAACTATAACTAAGAATTAGTAGATATTATTCTAGTAGTTTAAAAGATTTGCGATCATTTTTGTGATTTTGTAAGGAAGTGAGCCTTCTTATAAAGGGTTGTAGCCCTAATTATAATTGAGAAGTGAGCTCTAGGAAGTGTGCCTACATGCAAGTGTGTTCCTAATCATTGTAAGACAATATTCTATAGAGTATTATCTTGTGGGTTCCATCCCCACCGTGGTTTTTCCCCTAACAGGGTTTCCATAATAAAAATCCATGTATTATGGTGTGATTCTTATTTGCTTTATGTTTTTGCATGTTTCATTTCAGTTTATGTGATTAGTTGTTTGTGGATCAGATTGTAATCAGTTTTTTGAAAGTAATATTTGTAGAACACTGAATCAGCCCCCCCCCCCTCTCATTTTTCCCTCATTTAACAATATGTAGCAAAGTTCTAGTCCCTTGAAGGAATCCTAACCACTTGAGGGTGATCCATAAAAGAAGGATAGATTTAGGATTGAAAGAACAACTCTTAGTTGCATTGGATGATCTAGATCATTCTAAAGCTAAAGTTATGGATTTGTAGAGGAATCTCATAGAATATTAAATCTTCATCCAGAAATTAAAATCACAGTTGAAGAAAGTGTTGGAATTATGTTATATTTTTCATCAGTGAAAACACTTATTCGATTCTGAATGCTTACCGAGCTCATCACTTAGTTCACAGCTTATACCGAGCATTCAGTAATCATATTGTAAAGCTCAGCGGTTAAACAGTTCATACCAAGCAGAACAGTGGTCACCGAGCATATGAACAGTTCAGCAGTGTTTACCGAGAAGAGCAACATGCACCGAGAAGATGGTAGTCACCGAGCTTCACCGTAACTATCAAGCCAACCGAGAAGTCAGCTACTACCGAGTCACCAGCGGTTACCGAGTGACACTATATCTATCGAGTCACCAACGGCTACCGAGTTCCAAGCTACACTTCGGGACTAGTATGGACCGAGCCTCTACTCTTGCCGAGAGCATGATGATGCTGAGTATTGTAGTGGATGCTGAGTATCAGAAGATCACCGAGCCAGCTTGAGGAACCCGAGCCTCTACCGACTCAGTAATATTCTGTTTACTCATGAAAGGCTGACTTAGAAATAAGCTTATCTTATTTTATTTATTTGTATATGGCCGACCTTGTAAATTGTAATTATGGGAACGGTATATATA
>MU227446.1:2698233-2727106 GCA_018584345.1 Thuja plicata
GTTATATCTGGTGTTACTTGTGTCACTTGTGTTTATACTATTTGATTTATGCATGTCAATAACTGTGAATGTTTAAAGAACAATATAAGGTTAATTTACCGAGTAACAGCAATATATATTAAGACATCTAAGGGACTTGTGGATTTATTTTTGTGGTAACTGATTCACCCCTCCCCTCTCAGTTACTCCATCCATATTTCCAACATTTTTCACCACTTGAATTTATTGCTCTTTTTCTCTTTTTGCTTTTGTTTTTGCTACCAAGGCACCTTTCCTATGTTTTCACCAAGGCAGTTTTTCTATTTTTTCTTTTTTTTTTGTATTTTTTTCTTTTTTTTTATATTACCAAGGTGCCTATTTTCCAGGTTTTCACCAAGATAACAATATTTTCACGATCTCATATTTGAATATTTTTGCTTTCTCCGAGATCTCTTTTCACTATTTTTGGATTTCTTTGGGATCACTTTTCACTATTTTACAACTAATGATTTCCTCGTCTGATACTCTTTCATCCTATATACCTTCATCTGGTCTTAGGTATAAAACCTCTTTAAATGAATGCTATTGATAGGTTCTTGAAATTCTTCTCCATCATAATTGGCTAATTTCTAGGTTCTTGTCCCATAGGAAGATGTCATAACAAAATGTCCTAGCCAATTTGCCTCAAATTTCCATTTATTTTCTCTTTCTTCTTGGTTTTGGGTATTTTATCTAAGGGCTAGGTCTCCCACTTGAATTTCTCTTGATTTGATCTTTTTTCTATAATTACTTGACATTCAGTTTTGATGAATATTGAGATGGTCATATGCTTGGGTTTGATGTCCTTCAAGTAATTCCAATTTTTGTAGTCTAGAGACTCTATAATCATTTTGTATTACTAACCAATGTAATGAGACTCTTAGTGAGGGAATTTCCACTTCTAAAGGAAAAACTGCTTCGGCCCCATAAACCAATGAGAAAGGTGTTTCTCATGTGGGTGTTCAGATGTTTTTTTGTAATCACGTAATGTTGGATTCAATTTAATGTGCCAATCTCTTCCTGAATTATCCATTGTTTTCTTCAATATTTTAAGGATATTTTTGTTTGAGGCCTCAGCCTTACCATTTCCCTAAGGGTAATAAATCAAAGAAGAATGGTGTTTGATATGGAATTTTTCGCACAATTCATCAATATCCTTATTCTTAAACTGCTTTCCATTGTCAATGAGTATGGGTGGGGTACCATATTGACAAATAATGTGGTTCAAAATGAACATAGATATTTGTTTCCTAGTTTTAGTTGTTAAGGGCACAACTTCCACCCATTTGGTAAAGCATTCAGTTGTAGTTATGATGTATTTGTGGCGCCATTATATGAAGGTGGATATATCATCCCTATTAAATCAAAAAAACATTCATAAAAGGGCCAAGGTGTGGTCAGTGAATGAAACTCTTGAGTTGGAACATGTATTAAATTCCCATGATATTGGAACTTTTGACATATCCTCACAAATTGACAAGCATACATTTCCATGGTTGTCAAATAATACCCCATCCCTAGGAGTTTTTTTACTAAAGAAAATCCACTCAAATGTGACCCACAAATTCCCTCGTGTACCTCTTGTAAAGTGTTTTTTGACTCCTCCCTCTCTAGACATCTAAGAATTATTCCTTCAAGACCTTTACGTTAGAGTGTTTTAGCTATAAGGGTATATCTTAAGGTTTGTCAGATAAAGTTCCACATTTGGTTTCTAGATTGGTCCTCGGGTAAGATATTATCTTTTACGTAAGTATAAATAGGACCATATCATGGGGATTCATGTCCGACTAGTAGAAAAATGATTTTGGATTCAAGAAGGTTAAATGTGGGTTGTGCCAACTTTTCCACCAACAATTCATATCGTGCACTTTGATCCAGAGTTTGTAAGAGAGAAGACAATGTTGCATGGTGTCAGCTCCTTTGTTTGTCTCCCTTGGTATTTGTTCAAATGTGATTAAAATAAAATACTTTTTCAATTCATCTATCATCTTTTAATAAGGCATTAACTTTTCATCTCCTTTTTGGTAATCATCATTGATATGGTTGATTATAAGTTGACAATCACCATACACTTGCAATTCTGCTACTTTCGATTCCAGAGCCATTTTCATGTCTGTAACTAGCGCTTCATATTTAGATATGTTATTCTTGCATGGAAAAATAAGTTTGTATTACTTTGGGATAGGGTATCCATGAGGTGTGATTAAGACAATGCATGTCCCCGAGCCATAATGTGTATAGGATCCATAAAAGTAGATTTTCCATTCCTTTGCCTCAACATTTATTATCTCTGAGTTAGTAAATTCAATCTGAATGAGGTGACTATCTTTCAAAGGAGATTCTTCCAATTGATCAGCAATTACTTAACCTTTTATTTCCTTTCTATTGACATATTCAATGTCAAATTCACTTAATACCATAACCCATTTTGGTAATCTTCCGGTTAGGGATTTTTTGCTAAGCCAATAATTCAAGAGATCAATTTTAGCTATGAGTTTTATCTTTTGGTCCAACATGTAATGACATAATTTTTATGAGGAAAAAACCACTGCTAGGCATGCTCTTTCAATGAAACTATAGTTTAACTCATATTTGACCAAAGTCCTGTTGATGTAGTAAATTGTCTTTTCTTTCCCCTTTTCATCTTCTTGAACTAATAAGGCACCGAATGAATGATCTATTGCCAAAATATACAAGAGTAAAGGATTTCATGGAATAGGTGACATGAGTATTAGTAGATTCATCAAGTATTTCTTTAAAAGAGTGAAGGCTTCTTCACATCTGTCATCTCAACTGAAGATTGTGTCCTTATGAAGGAGTTGAGTAAATGAATGACATTTTTTGGCTAATTGAGAAATGAATCTTCTAATATATTGTATCCATCCTTGGATTGATCTCATTTTCCTTATGTATCTTTATGCCCCCATTTCCATTATTTCTTAAACTTTCTCTGGGTCTACCTCAATGCCTTTTGCAGAAACTATGTAACCAAGTAGTTTTCCTAATTGTACACCAAATGCACACTTTTTTGGATTCAATCTCACCTTGAATTTCTCTATCCTTGTAAATTTTCTTTTCTTCTATGATATTTTTCTAATATTTCATCAACATAATCTTCTAGGAATGTATGTATCATATCGTGAAAAATTGTGGTCATAGCTCTCTGGTATGTCACTTTGGCATTTTTAAGACCAAAGGGAATCACATTCAAACAAAATGTAAACCAAGAACATGTAAAAGTTGTCTTTTCTTGGTCCTTAGGAGATATTCTTATCTTATTATGCCAACTATATCCATCAATGAGAGAGAACATAGAATGGCGTGTTGTTAAATCCACTATGGCATCAATGCTTGGTAGTGGAAAATTATCTTTTGTGAAAGCTAAGTTGAGGTCTCTGAAATCTATGCATACTCTAATTGATTTATCTAGCTTGGAAACTGGCACTATATTGGATATCCAGTCAGCATAGGTAATATTTCTTATAAAACAAACTTTCAATATTTTTTCCAATTCTTCTTTGACTAATAATTCAATGTGAGGATGCATTTTTCTTTGCTTTTTTTATCATCTTAGCTTTTTATTTTACATTAAAATGGTGCATGATAAGATCTAGATCAAGGCCTGACATGTTGGCAAAGTACTATGCAAAATTTACTTATTTTCTCTTGAAGAATTCAATGAATTCTTGTCTCTCTTCTGGTGTTAATGATGCTACTAGAATTATGACCTTAGGCTCTAATTCTGTGCCAATATTCACCTTTTTCTGTGGGCGCAATCAATGTAGGTTACCTTTCATCATAATTTTCTATAAAAGTGTCCAATCTATCTTCCTCAGGTGTGACAGTTGTGTTTTCACCTTCGAAAACGTCCTTTATTTTCACTTTTTCTAGGTCTAGCACTGTCACATTCTAGTTTTCACCACTAGAACTTTTGATTTTTTTTTTATTCTTTTCTTTTTTATTTTTGCGTTTAAGAGATTGGACACCCCCCCCCCCCCCCATTATTTATCCTTGCTATTCTTTGTTGGTAGAAGAGCGTTAAACCACATTGAGGTACAAGGCCAAAGAGTGTTCATTTGGGAAAATGGGTAAGTTCTTTGGTTCTCTTTGATCCCAATCTATCAATTCAGGGTGGATAAGTGACAATAGGTCATCTTCATTTAGGTTCATAGGATTTAAATACATGATTTCATTAGAGGGTTCATACACTGTATCATTGAGGTCTATAACATGTGCCTCTTCTAAATGATTCATAAATTTTGGGTCAAAATCCTCCTCACTAGAGTCTTCTTAGGTTATGTCTGGATAAAAATTGTGTAGATTAAATATAACATTAGATTCTCCTAAGAATGAAGGCAAGTATGGTTGTCCTACCCATTGCGAGTTAGAACTTGAAGCTTCTTAATTTGATTTTGATTATTCCTTTTGCATTTGTGCATAAGAGTGAACAATATCAATCTCTTTATCATGACATGAATCTTCTGACATAGATTCACATTCCCACTTAGATGAATCATCATCATGGCTAGGAGAGTTTAACTTATTTATTTTCTCACAATAAATAGATTTATTTTGACTAGAACTTGATGCAGAATATCCCAATCCTAATTTCTCCTTACTTGATGTTCATTAGGATTCTACAGGTTCTAACAAGCCTTTCTTTCTTTTTCCAAAGATCTCATTCCTTTATATCCAATTTTAAAAATATATTCATACCCTTTTCCATATTGGTATGTGGGAATATTGACGTGGTTGACTCTTTTGTCTGAATTTTCTTCCTCCACTTCTTTATAAAACCAATTTAGGATTTCATCATCTGATTCTTCATTCATTTAATTGTTGGTCCTTATAAAATTTTCATTGTATATTTGTGGTTTTCCATGATTCTTAGGGGAAGTAGGCATGTTTATCAATGATATGGAATATTCTCTTGTCCCCCTTTAGTGCAATTTGCATTATTTTTTAAAATTCTTCATCATATTATGCATCTCTTCTTGATGTGTTAATCATTCCTTTCCATTTTCAAAGGTTTTTGATGTATTTTCCCCTTGGATAGAGGAATTTGGTTTTGAAAAATTGGGACTTTCTTCATTTGGTTCTACAAAACTTACTTTCTCCTTTCCTTTGATAGATGAAGAAAGAATTGCCTCTTTTTTACTTGAGGTAGTAGTTTGATCCTTTGGATTGTCTTTCTCTTCCTCTTTAATGTTTGAGCTTGAAGTCACACTTGAGATATCCACCTTGTCCTTCTCTTGGGATGCTTGTAAAGTAGGAATTTCAGTGTTATGTGGTACAAAAGAATTTGTCCCTGGTTTGATATTATTACAATATTGAAAGGGGTTTGTTTCTCCACTGATGATTATTTCTTGGCCCATGTATGGAAATTTTCTACATTGGTGGTAAGTAGAAGGCACTTCCTACATTTCATGGATCCAATGTCTTCCCAATACTATATTGTAAGTCAATTTTAGGTCTAAGACTTGACAAACTATCTCCTTTTGAATAGGTCCCACTCTGATAGGCAAAGTAACCATCCCTTTTGAAGATCTTTTTTCATCATCATAAGCCTTGATTGTTATCTTTCGTTTTTTATCCACATCATTCTCTCAATATCCTATGGATTTGATTAGGATCAATGTGCATATGTTCAAACTAGCACCTCTATCAATTAGGGCTCTTTTCACACAATGCTTATGTATGAGTACTTTGATATGCAATGGAAGGTTCTGCGGGTGATTAAGAAACATGTCATATCATTTAGAAAAGGACAAACAATGAGGAGCTATGAGATGACCAGCCATGGTTTGGAACCGATCTACATCCAAATTTTTGGGAACTTTGGTATTGACCAAAGCTTTCTCTAGGATTGATTGGTGTGATGGTGATATTTTCAATAACTCCAAAATATAAATTTGGGCTAAAGTTTTGAGAAGTTGATCTACCAAATTATATTTCCTTGATGAAGATGATGGTAAAAAAGTCATGTTGGTTTTGGTAGATGTTCCTAGTAAGGTTACTTTTGAATCTTTCCCCCTAGTGATGACATTCAATGATTCCTTCTCTTTTTTATCTTTTACCACCACAACATTGATGATATTTTCAAAACTAGATAGAGAATTGATCATGTTGTCATAAGCATGAGTAAAGTTAACATTTTTATTCCCCTTTTGATTATTTTGATTTGTGTTGGATGACGCCCCTTTCTCATAGTTTAAGAAAGGAGTTTTGAAGGTCATGTGATTTTCATTATTTTGGGGCCCTTCCACTTTCATTATTCCACCATAAATTAGGTCTTGAATCATATGGTTCAACTTCATATAATTATTGGTAGTATGACCATCATTTTGATGATATTCACAATGATGTGAATCATTCCACCAATATGGTTTAACTTTAGGATCATAGGGTCTAGACTTTTGTAAAGTGATGATTTTATTAGAAATTAGAGTCCTTAGAGAATTATCTAGAGGTTCACCCAACGGGGTAAATTTTCTCCTTGGATTCGATGTGAATTGAGACATGAAGCTTGGTTTAGGTTTGATTTTCCCTTTATCATTATAATTATTGTTGTTATTGATAGGAGCTTTGGATGTTTGATTTAGATTATTGGCTTGATTAGAAGATGATCCAATGCACATGTTGAAAGGTTTGGATTTGATGTTATTAGCCTCTACTACTCCATCATTCACAAGGTTCTTATTGGTGTTATTTATTCAAAATTGGGGTTTCCCATTGTTGTTGTTATCGTTGTTAGAGAAACCTTTGTTATCCTTGTAGAGTTTGATATCTCCATTCCTTACCAAAACCTCTTCTATTTTTATTTTATTTTCAATAACCTTGTTAAATGTGGGAGGACATTGCAATTGTAACCAAAAATTCATCTCCCAAATCAATTTATTGATAAATATGTCCATTTTCTCTTTTTTTGGTACACTCCTAGGATACCTAGCAATAAATTTCCTCCATCTTTGCAAGACATTTTGAAATTCTTCACCATTACATTGTTTGGTATTGCATAAATCTAACATGGTGACCTCATGCTTGATGTTATAAGATTATTTAGTAACAAACTTGGAAGAAAATTCCTCAAATGTCTTGATATTGGGAGGTAATTTGGAAAACCACTCCCTTGTTTTTTCACCAAGACTTCTAGGGAACAATCTCATCAAGTATGTAATTTCGTGCATAAATTTCATGCTTAATGTATCAAATTCTCTTAAATTGTCTTATGGGTCCGTTATACCCAGATATTTATCATACTTAGGAAAGACCACATTTGGAGGAAATGGTATCATGAAGAGGTCCCTATCAAGAGGAAAAGGACAAATAGCTTCAATTGAGAATGGTTTAGGAGCTTCTTCTTTCTTCATATTTTCCAATTGAAGTTGAAAGAACTTTAATTGCTTGTTCATGACTCCTATAGGGTTTTATTCTTCCTCATATATTTTTATTTCAAAAATATCATAATCATGGGAGAGTTTGACCCCTGATTGGGCTAGATTCAAGAAATACCTCTCTTTATTATTTTCTAAAACCCTTTCCATCAATTTTATGAATGTGAGATCTTGTATTGCTTCATCAATTCTTTCTTCGGTAATTTCCTCTTCCCAGAGACTTGATTTGTGTTGTTTTCATTGTTCCCTCCATGATTATCATTGTTCACATCATTTTTGTTACCAAGGTTGCCATCATAATTTCCATTGTTTTTACCAAGGTTTCCACCATTGTTTCCACTATTGTTTTCATTACCATTAGCAATTTTTCCACCATTGTTATCATAGATTCCACCACGGTTATCATTGTTTCCAAAAATGGGCCAAGAGATGGTTATCATTATTTCTTTCTCCTCTTTCTCTTCCTCTTGAAAAGGTTGATATGGTGAATGAGGAGTTTCATCTTGATAAGGTATCTCTTGCCTTAGGATACTTTCATCTTCTTGCAAAGATAGTTTGATGTAATGGGACCTCGTCCACACTGGCATTAAAATAAATCCAAGACTTTGTTGAGAAAAGTGAATCCAAACCTTTGAGGTTCACTTGATTTTGTCTTGGAAATTGAGGGATAGTGACCTAAGAAAGTTGTTTTTGATGAAGACCTAATAAGGAAAGATGTATCCGTATAATGAAGGCCTTGAATAAATATCTTGATCTCCTTGGTTTTTGGTGAAAGAACCTGGTATCCTTTGATGAAAAACTTCAAAAAAAGGGTGTTTAAATTATTTTTCCAAGATTAGGAGGATTTTGAAACATTTTGGAAGATGCCTCGATTTGTTTGACAAATCTGGAAAAGTTTAATTTCAACTCTATTTTGACTATTTTGGACAAGCTCTCAAATGGGTACTTGAAAAAGTAATTTTTTTGTCAAAAAATGGCCTAAAGTACCCTCTATTTTAGGGTTTTCATGCATAGGCACTGTAAAAAGTGGTATAGGTGCTCCTTTATGGTGTATAGGCACTAAACTAGTGAAAAACTTGAAATTTTGTTGTTTCTTATGGTTTTTAAGTTCAGATCTTAAATAGATGTTTTCTTCCAATATATATTTGATCATCAAACATAGAAAAAACAAAACCAATTTTTTTATCCACCCTTTAACTAACACAAATTTTATATTCTTGATCATTTCCATGAGTCTTTCACAAGAAAACAAGTCCAAACAAGCTACATACGGTCAATTTGGCTTGAAACAACTTATAAAGGTAGGCTTGCTAATGTAACCAGGATGTTTAGTTCAGGTTTCCAAAACAAAAATATAAAATGAGTCAAACAAGGAATACGTAGTCACACAAGCATGATTGAGGTGTATAGCCCTACGAGTCTAGGATTTTGATATTTTATCCCTCTGAGTTTTTCATCTTAATCGATGCTTTTTTTTTAAGTTGGTGGAATATGTTGGCTTAATCTTGTTCCCACTTTGGGTCATCCCTCTCACCGACCTAGCTAATGCACATTCTCTGGAGGTAGGCCCACTAAAGATATAACATGTTCATTGAAATGAACAAGTAGGTTTAGGATTTTGATTCACTAAAGGTGAAGAGCATATCCCTACTAATTCTTACTTCCAAACACAATTAACAAGGTTATTTCCCAAGCCTTTAACCTAATGGAATCCAAAGAGTTCTAGGAGTTTGATTCACCAAATTTTAAGAGCGTATCCATAATGCTTTCCTTCACAAATAAGGAGGCTTATCTTTATGTGTTTATTCATTCCTTAGCTCCTTTTCATCTCAATTTTGACACTTCTAGGAGTTTGATTCACCAAAGGTGAAGAGCATATCCCTAATTCCTTACTTAGGATTCCAATTTGCTTCTAATTAGGCTATATTTTGAAACTAATAAGCCACAAGTTAAGAAAATGAAAAGGGATTAGTATTACCTTGTTCGAAGCTAGCAAAGGCTAGGTGCATTTTTGAGATTTTGCAGTTTCACTTACAATCGCTATAGATCTTGCTCCTTTACATCCCCTTCACATGGATTAGTCAGCCACACTTCCCATGTAAAGTGAAGAAATCCAAATAAAAATTAAGTACAATGATCAAATTTGAAGGGAGCATCAAAAGATGAATTGGCTAAAGGACTATAAGGTAAATTGAAGAAAGATTGATAAAGATTGGTTATCCTCCAATATCGGTGCATGAGAATCCTTTATTGCAACAAACATTTATCTCTAATATAAGTATTTACCTCTTTCCATCTTCTAGGGGATTTCTTTTCCTCTTTGATCTTGCAATAAATAGGAATTTGGGATGCAAGACTTCTCACTTTCCTATGCTTAACCATTTGCAAAGCATTTCAAAACAAGATTACCTTCCAAATTTGAAAATTTCAACTATCATGTATAGGCGCTACAAAAACATGCATAGGCGCCAAAAGAATATGCATAGGAGCCAAAATACAATGCAAAATCCAAGACAAATAGTAGAAGCGCTCCAATTTGAGGTGTAGGCATTGGAAGACATTAAATAGGCACTGAAAATGATGCAGAGGCACCAAAAATTAGTACAAATGTCAACTTTTTATGCACAACCACTGATTTTTGAGGTGTAGACATTGTACTTTAGGGTATAGGAACTATTCTTTAGTTTAGAAGCGCTCATCTTCAATGCATATGCACCAAAACTCTAGAAAAGCTCCAAGTCTGCATCAAAATCACTCAATTCTGACAAACAAAGTTAGTAGAGGCAAGATGCCTAATGGTGGACACCATTTTGTATAAAATTTAATGCATATTGATGAAACATTAACTCAATTTACTTAATTTGAAACTATTTGAAGATATAGCATGCTAAAACATCAAATTAAACAAATCAAAACCATCTCATGCATCTCTCTCTAACTAGGAAGCTAAAACAATGCTCTCAGATTTTAAGCATTCCTAAAGTGACAATCCTAGAATGAGAACCCAAAGATTAAGCTACATGATGATGCAATTTACGATAAAACATGGTGAATTGTGATGCAAATTAAGCTAAAGATGCAATAACAATGCTAAAAGAACTCAAATTATGTTAAGCATGGATGCACAATTTAACTATAATGCCAATGCAAATGAGAATGAAGGTGAATTGGTGATTTTCTCTTAGAATTGCATCATATTTATAGGATTTCCCAAGGGTAGGGGGTAGAGTTAACTAACCCTGATTAAGGTTGATTCAAGCTAATGGTTTCAAATTTTGGGACAAAGAGACAAGAATGGATGGTCAAGATGCACCTCAATATGAGTGGTGGAGGATTAATTTTTCCTTGATCCATGTGCTTCAAATGCTCTCACCTTATTGGTTTATTGAGGCTTTGTCCTTTTGTGGTTGGTGAGAATAAATGCATTTAATGAATTGATTTAATTAATTGGTTTATCCATGTGTTCCCTTGAATGGGTTAGATTAAATTTGATTTAAACTATACAATTAATTTATTAAAATCAATTGCACAATTATTTGATATTTTTTATTTAATTCATCGAATAGCTTTGATTTCCAATTAATTCATGCTTTGATGTTCAAATGCTTGATTTGAATTTGATTGATTTTCTTTTAATTTTTCTTGACCAATTTAGGGTGTCTATAATAAGTACGAGTGTTGAAACAGTATGGTGAGCAGCAGTCAAAATAGTATGGTGAGCAGTGGTCTTTTGATTTGTAACAACCACTTAAGGAAATTATTGTCATCAATACAAAGATACAACTATATTTCCACATATAAAGTATACAAGCATGGTATGTTGATTACACTCCCAGAATAGTTCAATAAAACTATTTTGAAAGGATACAACATTTGGAACAAATATCATGACCATCAACAATATGAATGAGAACATTTCAAGTGCTAATTATAAATCTCTAGTGAAGCATGTTTCATCTCAAGAAGGCGCATGGCAATGGTTTTTGCTCCCAATAGACAACAGTATTAGAGATGCAATCACAACATAAGTGACAAATGCCAATAAAGGATAGAATTCATATATCACGAAGCATCATACATCTACATAACAATAATTCATGATGTTACATTAATGGATCCTTCACACAAAGACCAGTAGTTTTGAGAAAGAAAATCAAGAACTCACTCCCATTGAAGATCAAAAGAAATGTTACTGGGTACAGAAAAACAAAGAGATAATATCAATAAGTGCTCATTCATATGTTTTTTAATATTTTGTAATGAAGGAAAAATTTAAATTAGACTAAATATATATTTAAGAAAAGAAGGTCTCCACAACATATAAGATTAGCATATAGTTACGGCTTTAGCTACAGGAAGCATTCCCAGAATAAGAGAAGTTTGTTATTAAGGTATGAAATTATAAATACATTTTATAGAGGAATCCCTCATAAGTTCATGGATTTATTATCAAAGTGATAGAAAAAAAAATAAAGTTTGGAATTATGAGACCAGAAGGGTCATGGCCTAATATCTTCATAGAAATCCTCAATCTTCATTAACAGAGAGCTTAAGTATGTAGTAAATGTACAGATTGCAATAAATGTTTCATCATTGTTTTGAAGAAGAGCTCAGAATGCCCTAGCTTGAAATAGGTTAAATAATGGTCAAATAGAGCTTGTAAAAAAGAAGAAAACACACATAAAACACAGAGCCACATCATGCGGTTTCAACAAGAAAGAATATATCTGAAGCTTCTATAAACCAAATACAATAGAACTCATGTGTTTCCTTTTTTATCTTTATTGTAACCCTGAGTGACAGATTTTAGCATAAGGTCATGGCCAGTCAAAGAGGAAGCATAGTATGCATATCAAAACTCAAGTAGTCTTGTAATGCAGGAACATCCTGGGGTAGTTGGCAATCCTTCGTGTTGGTGTTATTTGTCCTTAGAATTTTGTGTTGGAGTACTCAGTCGAAGAAGGGTGGATGCTTGATTTCTATTAGGTGCAGTTTTGGCCAAGGAGCTTGGTCACTGAAGTGCTTGGCACATACTGGTACTCAAATTTAGTGTTTTTTAGCATGTGTTGGCTGAGGGGCTCAGCAACTTCTAATGCTCGGTAGTTTTTCTTGCCGACTGGTGTTCTTGCGGATATGGGAGGCTGACTTGGTGCATATAATTTAGCATGTGATTATGATGAGGATTGATCATGGGGATGTGTGTGTGGACCTATTTGGGTCTTGGATCTTTATCTTGTGTGTATCTAATATTTGTTTACAGGTCAACTTGTGGCTTGAATTTGTATTTAATATAATGGTTTATTTTATTTATAATATTAGGCAACCTTGTGGCCTAAAGGAGTATAAGTGGAGGGTCTTATGGAGTCTTGATAGGAGATTTAGGAAGGAGTAGTAGAGAGAGGTGTGGATTTGAGAAGAGCTAGTAGCTAAGTGTGGGATTAGAAAACAAGAAGGTTGCTTGGTTTCTTGTGAGCACAAGTTTAGATTTTCTTGGTGTTTCTACTAGATTGTTGTGGCCTATTGTTACAGATCTGGCTAGCTAGGGTTAGGGTTGAGTTGGATCTTGAGGGATCTTATAGAACTATTATTTTTTGTTTAATTGGTTGTAACCGGGAAGGTCTTACATCTTGGCACATTTCATGTAATTAGTTGTTTGTATGAATAAAATTCAGATTGTTATCAGATTTTTGTTTCTTGTTGTGAATCCATTGTGTGGTTTTTTAGTTGGGGGCTTGGACATCTCCTTTGGCGATTCTCTTGTCTTACACTATGCTAGGTGGTATCAGAGCTTGAAGTTCCTGAGTGTGTGGATGGATCTTTGAGGGTGATCTAGTTTGCACCAGGACCTTGGGATGGAGAGTTGGTGATTTTTTGCAGAGGTTTTGCGAAGATCTTAGAAGATACCTCCAAGAAGATTGGACTCCAGGGTGATTTCAGATCTCTCTGATGCTATGGAATCTAGGATTATAGATAATTTTAAAGAATATTTCATATATAATATGGACTTGATGAAGAATGGTGTACCTTAGAATGTGGGCACTGACTGGTGTACCTAGGAATGTGGGCACTGAGGATGGTTATTAGGAATTTTTTGAAGACTTTGAAGTTGTTGGATCTAGTGGAGAGGATAGAACTAAGCGTGTGGAAAGATCTATGGATGAAAAATCTGGTTGGTTGGATAGATATAGCACTTGGCTAAATTTGAAGCATAAGATGGATGTTTCTAATTTCTCGGGTACATTGCATCCTGAAGACCTGATTGATTGGATTGGTGAATTACAAGACTACTTTGAGTTGGAAGATATTGATGATCCATGCAGAGTAAAATTGGCACAGACTGAGATGAAAGGACATGCTTCTCTTTGGTGGAAAGAATTACAGCAAGATAGAGAAGAAGAAGAAGGTGAACTAAAGATCACTAGATGGAGATTGATGGTGACTAAGTTAAAGGCTAAGTTCATACCTGTTGACTATGAACTTGAGTTGTTTAAGAGGTTGTAGAATCTGAAATAGAAGGATTTGTCTATGAAGGATTATACTAAGGAGTTCTATAAATTGATTATTTGGTCTGGGAATAAGGAAGTTCCAAGAAGGAGGTATCTCAGTATGTTAATGGTTTGAGATTCAATATTCAGGATGAGATTTGTATAATGAAGATTGATTCGGTTGAGGATGATTATCAGTATGCTCTGAAGATAGAAGATAAGTTGAAGATAAAACATCAAGGTGGGTCCAGAGGGAAGGAGAAATAGGATCACTCGGTCAAGGATAAACCGACTACTGAAGATGAACCAAAACTTTTTGAGCCAAGGAAGAGCACAGGTAAGGTTGTCTTTAAAGGTACTTTTTTTTGTTGTGGTGAAGAAGGACATATCTCTTTTGAATGTTCCCAGAATACTGGTGATCAAAGATCTATTGTGATGAATGAGATTGAAGACTTGGTGAATGAACCTGAACAAGGAGGAGACACTTTGTTGGCTCGACGAGTACAATTTGATAAGAAAGTACTGGAACCTGGTCAAAGGAGTAATCTATTCAGGACTCGTTGTAATTCTGTTGGTAAACTCTATAATGTGATTGTGGATGGTGGTAGTACCAATAACCTTGTAGTTGAGGAGATGGTTCAAAAACTTGGTTTGAAGAGAGTGAGACATCCTTGTCCTTAAAGGATTGGATGGTTGCAAGGTGTACATTCTTTGGAAGTGAAAGAGAAATGTCTTGTTGACTTTCAGATTGGCCAATATAAGGATCAAGTGTTGTGTGATATTGTAGACATGAGTAGTTGTCACATAATTCTCGGTAGACCTAGGAAGTATGATTTTAGGGTTGTGCATGATTGTGTCAAGAATGTGTTTTCTAATGATAAGGATGGTAGGAATTTTTCACTAATGCCTTTGCAAAATGAAACACTTGGTAAAAGGAACCTGAGCTTTGGGAGCCGAGTTCAGTTGAAGGATTTTGAAAGGGTTAGAGATAAATGTGAGGAACAAACCTATGGAGTGTCAAGGAAAGACTTGAGAAGGCAAAGGAAGTAGAAGTGGATCCAGGGTAAGAGTGTTGAAGACTTTGAGGACATGTATGTGAAGAACCAATTTGGGATTTATGTGTTGAATCCCATAAGATGTTCTTCCATCCTTTAAGAAAATATTTTTTCACCTAGGGTTTCTGATGTAGTAGCATCCTAGGGTAGTTGGCAATCCTACATGTTGGTGTGATTTTTCCTTAGTATTTTATGTTGGAGTACTTGGTCGAAGAAGGGTGGATGCTCGGTCACTATTAGGTGCATTTATGGATGAGGAGATTGATTTTTGAAGGGCTTGGAACATAGTGGTGCTCAGCTTTAGTTTTTCTTGGCATGTGCTGGCTGAGGGGCTCGAAAACTTCTAGTGCTTGGCAGTTTGGCTTGCCAACTGGTGTTCTTGTGGATTTGGGAGACTAACTTGGTCCATTTAATTTAGCATGTTATCATGATGTAGATCAATCGTGGGGATGTGTGTGTGGACCTACTTGGTTCTTGGATCTTTATATTATTTGCATTTAATATTTTTTACAGGCTGACTTGTGGCTTGAATATGTATTTAATATAAGGGTTTATTTTATTTTTAATGTTAGGCCGACTTGTGGCTTAGTGGGGTATAAGTAGAGGGTCTTGTGGAGTCTTGATGGGAGATTCATCGAGTAGTAGAGAGATGTGTGGATTTGAGAAGATCTAGTAGCTAAGTGTGGGCTTGGAAAACAAGAAGGTTGTTTGGTTTCTTGCGATCAAAATTTTAGATTTTCTTGGTGTTTCTACCAAATTTTTGTGGCATGTTGTTGTACATCTGGCTAGCTAGGGTTAGGGTTGAGTTGGATGTTGAGAGATCTTGCAGAACTATTTTTTTCTTTATAATTGGTCATAACTGGGAAGGCCTTACAACCTGAAACATTGAATGTAATCAGTTGTTTGTATGAATAAAATTTAGATTGTCATAGATCTTGGTTTCATGTTGTGATTCCATTGTGTGGTTGTTTTGCTAGGGACTTGGAAATGTCCTTTGGGGATTCTCCTGCCTTGCACTGCATCATCTTGAAACCCTCAATAAATATCTCATAATGTAACTAGTGGCCAGAGGAATTAACAATAGTTTCAAACCCATATTAAAATAGTCAAAGATTTAGAACATGAAATTTTTCAAATATAAAAGATTTACATACAAGATATAGAGCTCGACTTCAATTTTTGAGGAAAGTAAAGGTTTGTTAATTCTTTCGAGAAGCATACCTATCATTTTGGTAGCAGAATGTAATAGGAAAACTCTCAGATTACAAATCATCTTCAAACTTATCCATAGTAAATATCCTTGGCAGCAAAGAGGAGAACTCCAGAGAAAAATGTTGAAATAAAAATGTGAAATACCAATTAGGGTTTCAAACCCTAATACTCTGTGGGTAAGGGATTTTTTCCAAGTTTTTATGGGATTCATTTATCACCATGGAGGTATTGTTTTGAGAATTTTTATAAAGTTTAATATATTTTATATGTGATAGATGGTAGTATAATATTGTCTATTGCATATAAATTAAGAAGTAAAATATATACATATTGTAAGTCATAGTATCATTTTATTTACTATAGTTAATATTTAGTAGTTTTCACTAAACTAAATTTTAAATATACTAAATAAAATAACGAATAATAAAATAACTCAAGGAGTTCATAAAATTTTGCATGGTTTCGTCTTGTAAATGATAATAATTAATTGTTAAACTATGAAGCAATTAATTATTAATCATTTTTATATGTAAAAAGGAGACAAACTGGGGTTTTTCTTAGAGTTCATCTCATAATGGTTGAAGGCTATTTTGTATTGATGGAACATAGAGGGGGAATTCTTCACTTTTTCATGCAGTTCGAGGTTGTTTTGGAGTTGTTACCAGTTGTAGATTAGTTAAGGACACATTTCAGATAATTAACTCCTAGTCATTGCCAGTTATGTTTCCTAGTTTTGAGGCTTTTTGTCTACATCCAACCCTAGATATTACATGGATTTTTAGAGAATATTGAGGCATTTTTCAGACATAGTTGAGTTCCATCTCAGTTGAACTTGACTTGAGGGAGTGTTTTATGTAGTTACGGATCAATTTTTTGCAATTTGCATCTTATTTTTTAGGGATATTCATTTCTATCTGACCCATTGTTATTTGAGGGTCTATATCACATCTTTTGGGCTCATTTTTTAGGCATTCTTTATTGTTTCCTTTTTGCACATTGCAAAATTAAGCATCATTATATTTAGAAGTTTTCCATGATTTGTAGCAGAGATTTGCATTTTTATTGAGCAAAGATTACAGGTTTCCTTCTCAACTTTGTTGTGTCAATGTGTTGATAGTGGGTACTTGGTGAAATATTGTAATCAATTCCTTTAATTATCCAACTCTTTTCAGTATGTTGATGCAAGATTTAGATAGTTTACATGCAGTCTGTCTCTCATTTTTATGCTGAAATTTGAGAAAACTTTATATTTTTCCTTTCAAGGTGTCATATATTGAGTCTTTCCATAAGAATTTATTTTTCATATCTTATCTAATTAGGGTTGTGAGAAATTTGTGAGTCTCTAGGAGGTGGTTTTGTGAAAAATTACAATTGCATGTCATATTGATATTCATTAGGTGAATCACCCACTAGTTTATAAGAATTTTATTTCACAAGCAGTCTTTCTTCCCCTTTTCCCATCAAATCATCAAGGTTTTAAGTGAATATCAATAAGGAACCAACATTTTAATCATGAAGATTCAGTCTCAAGCACTCTTACCACCATTGAGATTATTTCCATGTTACAGCATGATAGCTAGATTTCACATCTCGCTACAGCCGCAAATCTTGATCGCTAACGATCTGTAACATAAAATCGCAGACAAAATACATTCTTCCTCATTTTTCAAATGTCAAAAAGAAAGAAATAGTAGACGGCTTTGGGTAAATGAAATCAATCGGGTATACGATCTGATTTTCTTCCAATTTCACCCTAAATCAACACTTGTATATTAATTTTTTTTTATTTTTCATTGTTTTTTGATGTTTTTAAAACTAAATTCATGTTTTTGCTTTAAAATAGGTTTTTTTATTGAATTTTTTTATAATGTTTTTTATTTGATTGTAATTGTACATTTATTTCTCATGTAACTAGGCATGGCTGACTCAAACCAAACACAAAATCCTCCCCCACAAAATAAGGATCCCAGAAATAATCTGCAACCCCCTCAAAACCCTTGGCCTTTAGAGGAGCTCATAGGAGACAATCTAAATCAATTAAGGGGCTTCCAAAACACATATGTAACTATCCCTACATCATGCCCATGTTTTCCACATTGAGCTCCATTGTTGAAAATATGGAGAAGCTTACAGTATAGCATTATGTTTCACTTCATTAGCGTGAGGTCATGCATGTTGATTATGATGATGGGTTGGATTATGATGGGGTTTAGGCCCTTAATATAACTTAAAATGACATATGTTCCCTTTTTGTGAATCCAAAAACTGGATAAAATTGGAACCTAAAAATCCTAATTTGTCTAACAAATGGTGCAAAAATGATGCAATGTATGAGCACTTCTAGGATCATTGGTGGATGGTTTTTGATAGGTCCCCTTATGTTTTATAAAACAATTGTATGCTGAATTTCAACTTGGTCACAAAGTAAACTATTTGAGCATGAGACCAAACATGGGTGTAGGCAGAGGCGCTACTCAAGATACGCCATGGGCATGCCAAGTAAAATCCCGCACTTATATCCCCCACTGACATTTCACTCCCTCATCTGGTGCAACATCTAGATGTTATTGTAGAGGCTAGCTCATAGACTATTAGGGTCATTCACACCTTGAGTGATCTATTGGTTAGGTAGACTATGACATTGTTTCTACCTTGTGTTGATTATGTTGGCACATCAACATCCTCTATGAGTTCACATGTCTGTGTGTCCCATAATTGCATTATGTGCAAGAATTTGTGCTTGGTTCCCTTGAGTTATGTTGATGCATATCACTATGTATTCAAGGTGGATGATATAGGAGATGTCGCTATAGGGACTAAAAAACTCATGGAGAGGCCTCTCATGCAAGAGATGAGGAGGAGAAAGTAGATCTATAGACTCCTATTGTTACAATAAGACTAAACATTTTATTTGTCACAGTGTATTTAGTTTAAAATATATATTTTTAGTAGATTACTTTTAATGACTGCACACTTATGTATATATATGTGGTCCATTTGTGTTAGTATTTTGAGGTACTAAGAGGGGGATGAATCTATAGAAATAGGTATCCTACTAATTTAACCACTGGTCTGAATAATTTTAACAGCAAATTCTAAATAAAAGAACATATAAATAATTCAATGAAATAAAAGTAAATAACATCAGACATCCATAGATGCATCACACATAAAACATTGATTTTCATGTGGAAACCCTCAATTAGAGGGAGAAAACCATGATGGGGATGACACTGCAAGACCTTCACTGTAGTAAAAATGTTTTCCCTGTTAGGAGCTACAAATACCCTTTATGAGGGTTCATCCTGTTAGGAGTGACTAGTACACTATTAGGAGTATAATGAGATCAATTAATATCTACCTCGCTAGAGGATTTAAAACTCATTATGTGACTTCACCCAGTTAAGGGATTTACATTAGAGGAGTTGTTAGGATCCACTTGGTTAAGGAATTTTTCTTGCTACAACTATTAGGGAACAAAAAGTAATGATCTAGATGTAGCACACCTTTCCTATCAGATCTAATCTTCTCTCTATTATAGTTCTCTGATCTGTCTCTACTCAAAACCCTAATCATAACCCTAGCAATCATGAATTTTATTTCATAACAATCATCTTACTCAACCTTATTCCAATTAGATAAGTACCTAATAAATACTAGCTTGTACCACCTTAACCTTCACCAAAACTCAACTTTCAATCTCCCCGCTCAAATGCATCTTGCCAAAATAGATATCTCGATGTAATAAAACATGTTCTAGCACCGCCTCAATCCATCATAAGATTTTCATGTGTTATTCCCAAGAATAGTCAAACACCTTTTGACCACTTTAAACTTCTTCTAGAATCTTACCTACATGTTTTCCTTGAGCATATAAAATACATCTCATCACATCCTTACCGTCTAAGATAGGTCACCATAACAACTATACTTACCACATTCTCCATACTGGTCACCAATCATAGATTTACCACTGGTAACTCAAGAAGTTAGTCTCTTCAACTTGTAGCCTCTTCTGCCACTGAGATGCATGCACATTGATCATCCAATTGATTTTTGGTTGTAATCATTATGTCTTAATATCATATACATGTTGTGTCTAAGACCAATTCACTCAATTCCAACTCAAACTTGATTGTTACCACAAACTCCATCTATAGTTGTTCTTCATGTTCACCGCTCTGTATACTTAGCTATTTTCTTCTTACTAATCAAATAATGACCTTACCGATTGACCTAGACATTTGTTTGTTAGAATTCAAATAATTCAATAACTAAGATCCACTATATGCAAAATACCTATCACAAAATCAAAGAATGGAGACACAACTCATAATGATCTGAAAGATGAAATATTCATTCAGTGAGAGAATAGATGGAATTACAAAAGAATTCATAATTACAAAGAGATCAATCCTTATAAAAGCGATCAAACACTAGAAGGTGGAGAAACCTAGGTTGCATGATACCAATTAATAATATAATTAATTATTATATGCTTAAATTAGTGAACTAGAGATTAAAAGGTGACTTAATAATTAAATTAATAATGATTTAATTAATAAGTGAATAAGGTGTCTTAAAAATTAAATCAATAATTATTTAATTAATAAGTGAAAATACCTTTTTACTCTAACACCCCCCTTAACATAAGCTTAGGGAGAAGCTAAAAAACTAGAAACAACTACTGAAAGCAGGAAATGGGTCCCGACAACAAGGCCTGATCAGGTACCCAAGTACCAAAATCTCTATAAAGAGGAGAAATAGAGAAACCCACATAGGAAGAAACTCTACTCCAAAAAGAGATGAATCCTAGTGAAGGATTGAAGAAGCCTCCAAACTAGAGAATGTCCTAGAAGATAGGAACAAAGGAAGAACATGAAGAAAATCACTAAAGCATGAAGCTGCAAACATTGTCAAAGAATAATTGTTGTAACTTCCACTGTAAAAGAACATGATCAGGTAGAGAAGACTGTAAATAAAGCCTGGAGAGATGATCAATAGAAGGTGAAAGGCTACCTCCAAAATAGGAATGAAAGTGAAGGAATTATATTTTTCTATTAGTATACTTAGAGGAAAACATGATCTGCACCATCGATTTACTCTACACCGACACACAAAGCACAGCACTATCTGACGCCAAGGTTACCCAATGAAAAAAAGGTTAAAGAAACTAGATGACTAACAACAGTGCTACCTGATGGAACAGAAAAGAGAGGAACCCAACATATACAGGGAACCCGACAAAAAGTTCAGTCAAGGAACGCTAATAGACTGCAAGTTCAAACTGACGACCAAGAATCGACAATCAGTTACATCCGGCAAAAAGTGGATCTGACTTTCCATGTCAGATAAATCACTAAAGTTGTATTTATAGCTTCTTGATTTGCTTTTAAATCTATTATATGCAGAGGAAGCAATGTTATTATTTTTTTTTTAATTATTTTTACTGTTTTAAAACATGCAAACTAAAGATCAAGGTCAAGTTGTAAACCTTGGATCTAAGAGTTAACATTGTAATGTGTGAATTCCAAGATAGGTCAAATACTTGTGTAAATAGGTGCTTAATCTATTTGAGAATAGTTGTTTATCAATGAAGGTAGTAGCCACGGAGAGCAACTAAAGACCAGACAGAGAATTCATCCAGAAGAACACAAACAAAATCAAATTAGTTTTCAAGAACAGAACAGAGGCTACCGACAAGCTGAGAAAAGGTATTCATCAATCACTTAAGGTGATATTATTATTATAAGAGCTTTAATGGATTTGTAAATCAGCAATAGTATATTGCATAAAGTCAGGTCTACATTTGTACTCATTCTAACAAGTGTAGTACACTAATGAAATCCTTTAAAGAAAGGTGGGCTTAACCGTCCTATTGTAAATCTCATAACTGAGTGCACACTTAAATCAGTGTTGCTAAAGCTCTTAGCAGTGTAGATCTTAACAGGTCTCCACCTTAATACTCTTAACAGGGTAGATCATCAGAAGTGATCAAATTGTAAGCCTTAACCGGCTCCCTTCCATTCTGCAGATAGTGAAGTTTTGTGGGTGCCATCCCCAGCACATTTTTTACTTCCTAACAGGAGTTTTTTGTGATACCATATCTTGTGTTATGTGTTTATCATTTTCATGAATGTTTCTATGACTGTTGAAAACTGTTAAAGATTGTGAACATACAATACATGCATAAGAGAAAATAACAGTAATGGTTAGTAATACAGAATTGAATGATTACTAATGATGAATTGTAAAAGGTGTTAAAAGTTTTAGAGGTATTGATTCACCCCTCCCCTCTCAGTGCTACTTCCCATTAATTCCAACAATTGGTATCAGAGCCTAGTCTCTTCTTGGAAAGCTTAAAGGCTTAAGAGAAAAGATCATACAATGGAGAAGTACAAACTTGATAATAATATTGAGAAAAAAAAAGATTGAGATATAGATGTTCTATGAATAGTATAAAGAAGCAAGAATCAAGATGACAGAGCTGTTGGATGAGAGAAAGGGTATGGCTACCCGGAACAATGAAAAATACTATTAAGAAGAAGAGATTCCAAATTTCTTTGAATCTTCAAGATCAAATACAAGCAATACATTAGATACATCAGAAGAAAACATCACAAATCTAAAGGAGATCAATCAACATCTGACAGAGCAAATAAAGATGTTGCAAATCGGTCAAGAGACCCAAATGGTAAGAATGATTGATATAATGAGTTCTTCTAGACAAGCTAAAATAGAAAGAACACTTGCTATTGATGATAGAAGGAAGATTTCAGAGAAACTACAAGAAAAGGAAATGGAAATTCAAAGACATGCTGAGCATCACCATGATCTCACAAATTATATTATCCTTATGACTTAAGAAGAAAATAGAATAAATGTGGAACTCATTGAAAGAATACAGATTATTAGTGAACTAAGAGAAGAAAATGAAAAGCTAAAACATGAGGTTAGAATTCAACAATAGTATAATGAGATTATCAGAAAGGATGAAGAAAGAAATAAAAGAATGGATGACTTTCTTGAAGGACAACGAAGAGTCAACAACAACAACGGTATAGGCTTTACCAAAAATGGAGAATCATCAAATCTCAAGAATGTCTATGAAAATCCAAGACCAATAAAACTAGCATGCAAGCGCTATGGAAAGAAAGGGCACACATCAAATGTATGCAAAGGTAAAATGAAAGGTACTCCTAAATCTACACCTACATCTTCATTCATAGGATTATGTTATAAATGTAACAAGAAAGGACATAAGGCTCATGAATGCAAGAGAAAGATAGAACAGCCAAAGAAGGAAACCTACATGGACAAATACTATCCTACATGCAAGATGAATGGGCAAACATCTGAAGAATGCTGGAAAAAGAAAAAGCAAGCTTGGAAGCCAAAAGCATGTGGTAGATATGGTCACATTGCTAAAAACTACATGAGAGCATGGACCAAAAGGTCTAGAGGCTGGTCAAACCCTGGAATGGCATGCTTACACTATCATAAACTTGGTCACCTCAAAAAATATTGCAAAGACCGATTGATAGAAACAAGCACATATCCAAATGGAAACTCCATTGAAGATATATGGAGGGCAGAGACAAAATGTGGAGAAATTCTTCAAGCAACGATGAATATGGACCAAGCAATTCAAATGGTGACACCCCATCCAATGGATTCAGTGACACCACCAACCCCACTTAAGCTAAACAAGTAAGTATGGAACTGCACTATACCAAGTCATATTTTGCATCAGTTCCATTATAAAAATTGATAAATAGTCAAAATCTACATAAACCAAAGATGCATATTAATTTACATGTTACAAATCTAAGAATGCAACACTGTTGGTAAACACTTACCGAAAATAATTGGTGAACATAATAATGAGTTTTTTACACTTACCAAAAATTGTCGATCAACTAGTAAAAATGGCAAATTGCCAATGTAACCCGATGCCCATCGGTAAGAAGAAAAGTTTAGAAGTTGTCATGACAGAATACTGATATCCATCGGTAAAATCAAAGTGGTTAACAACTTCCCAAAGCATCATGTCTCCACCGATGATGATTTGAAATATCCTCCCGACGAAACTTGTCTTCATGTCCCGACAAGTCATTGAGCATTTAATACAAATACTTAGGTCAAAAAGTCTATAAATAGTTGACGGGACAACTTCATTTTTCACCCATGATTTGAAGAGAAAGTAGAGCAAAAACCAAGCGATTAAATAGTAGAAAGCAGAAGCATTCCCAAATCATTTTAGCACACAGAAAATAGATCTTTCATCACTATTGTGAACTGAAGTAAGTACCAAAGGCACCAAAAGATCTCTATCATTGTTTTATCAAGAAAGCCCTAATTTTGAGAATACCTTAAATACTTGAAATACAATGTCAACCACATCAAGAACCGCTAAGATAAAGAATGAGAAGAAGAATATGGTAAAAATGATCAAGAATAGTACATGTGTAGAACCTAAGTACAAAATCTACCCAGAAATTACATCGAAACCCAATGAAGCTAACGCATTTTCAAAAATTTGACCTAGGGTTTTGCTCATAGAAGATGTTAGGTCTTATATTCACTACAAGATCATAGAGATAGGTGATCTTGAAATGGATGAAGCTTTTTAGAAGCTGTGTGATGTCGAAGGAAAACTAAAGGAAGAGCACAAAAACCTAGAGGTTAAAGGGTTAACTAATACCCTACATTTCTTGAGGGAATTCACAAAAGAATGGATTAGGTTAGTCTTGAGCAGGATGCATGATAGCAAGCTATGGCTAGACAAAACCAAGAAAATAACCAAGGTTGTTCTTCATGCTTTTACTAGTTATCTGATAACCGACAAGCCTAGGGTACACAAGCATCCATCCATGAAAGAAGTTACAAAACTCACCAATGCAGAAGGAGATAACAGAGGTCTCAATTTAAACACAATCACCGACAAGGAGCTAAAATTTGGTGCATGTGTTATTGGGTACAAAATATTTTAGGCTAGCAGACTGGACAGCATTTCTACAACAACAGTAAGCACAGCTTACAAGATAGTAACAAAAGTAATTCAGATGGATCTGTGTGAGATCCTATTGAAATAACTTGATGAGAACATTATCAAAATCAGGTCTGCAAAGAGCAATACATGTAAGTTTGGATCACTTATCATGTGTACATTTTTATATTTTCAAGAATACTTTCCTTCAGTAGGAAAATTTGTATGGGACACTACCAGACTGGTAACCCAATAGATTAGTGAACTGATTAAGTCACTAGGACACAATTTTGAGTCTGTTATGTCTCCATACTTCCTTGAGTTCAAGGAAAAGATGATGGAAAGAACAAATTTACCTGAACAGCTAGTTGAAACACACAAAGATGAGATATGTTTTATGGAAAACACAGATTACACCCATATCAAACTGATTGTACCAAGAACAGCTTGGTTAGCACCATTAGACTATGAGATCAATATTGATCAAGCTACAAGTGCAATTGAGGCACTAATCAATGAGCCCGCTGATAAGGAACAACCAAGGTTTGGAACATATGAAGAGGCCAAATCTAAAATAAAACAAGGCGTAGAAGTCAAGAAGACTATAAACAAAAGGGCTAAAATGGTTAAGAATCTCAAGAAGATTCTATTGGTCATAGAGGAAGAGTAGGATCAACTAGAGGAAATCGATGAACAAGGAACCATCGGTGAAGAACAAGAAGAAAAGAAATTAGATATAGAGGCTACTAAATCTAATACACCTCCATCTCCAACACAAGCAAAGAAGCAAAGGATAAGGAGTCAAACTATTGTAACCGATACCACACTACTTAAGAAAGGTCAAGTAAGGACCTATATGAGGAAGCAGCCAACAAAAAGAACAAGACAACAAACTATCAAAACCACACCACCAAAGAAAAGGAAAAGGTTGGTAAGGACAAAGGCTGACTTGGATGACTCTAAAGATGATGAGCCTGATGTAGTGAAGAAGAACTTCAGAAATCAAATGGTTGATGAAGCTTCCAAATCCATTGCTACTCATGGCACAATGACTGATAAAAAGATCATACAATGGGATACACTAAACCCAGAGGATCATAATAAAATACAAGAGGAAGTCATAAAATCAATGATCAAGAACAAGTATGCCCCTACAAAAATTTTAAATCAAATACCTAAAGAGCTAGGTAAAAGGGTATACCAACAGTGGTCATATGCCCTGCAAACAGCAAGAGAAGCAAGAGAAAGGATACGTGTGAGACTGATGCCTCATAGATCCAAAGTTGAAGAGATAAAAGAATTACTAAAGAAACACTCAAGTAAGTTTGTATCCTAAATAAGGGCGTACAAAGTACTAGAGTTCAAGTTTATAGAACTGGATTCAATGATTGAAACTAAATGGAGACAACTACGGGATCTACCGGTAGAGTCAATAAGTGGTGAGAAACAATTAATTCTCACAAACACACCTCATAGAGAGGAGGAGACATATAATTCAAGTCCTCTACATACTGCTCTGGACAATCAAGAAAGTGATGATGAGCCTATAAACTTAGATATAGTCATGGATGATAATATCCAAGATATCACTAACTATGATTTTGACAATGATCCAAAAAAGAAAGATGATGTAATATTTATCACACTTAAGGATCAACAAAGCCATCAAGAATTGCAGACATCAGATGGTAAGATAGTTGACATTGTTGATGAAAAAGTGCATGACACTTCAATCATGCACTCAAAAGTGCAAGACCCTGTAGAAGATATACAAAAAGATGAGGATGTCACTGCTGAAAAGACTCTAACCAATGAGTAGGACACCACTACAGACAAATCCCAAGCCACAATTCAAAGTAGCATGCATGTCCTAATGAAGGCAATAAACATACTAGAGGGAAATGAGGGATCAAATGAAAAGGAAACAAGCACACCCGAGGACAAGGGTGATGGAGAAGCCAAAGAAACAACAGATACAACTAGAGAGAAAAATTCAACCAATGATTAGAAAGATACTTCTACTAATCAGAATAAGGAAGAAACTCCAAAGGAAACAGGGGAAAAACCAACAGAGAAAGGTGACAAAGGAAAGAAGGATGAGCTAGAGAAGAAATCAGGAGCACATTCTGTAGAAACACCCAAGGTTATTGAAGAGATGTCTTCACATAACCAATAGGTGCCCACTAAGTAAAAGACACAAGATGCATCATCTACAAAAACTTCACCAAGTAATTTAGAATAGACAAATGAACTAGCTATGGTAGTTCATACATCTGCATCCCCTCAAATATCAAAGAAGAAGAAAGGAAAGAATAAGAATCCAGTAACTCTAGATGAAATCATTGAGATTCCAGTCTGTAATCCAAGAACATTGGATCCAACTACATTAACAAAATATGAAAATCTCTGTGAAAGAAAAGCTATTCAAGACAAACTAAAGAGAGCAGCAAAAGAGGCCAACGTACTGGAAGTAGCAAGAAATATACTTCAATAAATTGTACCAGACATAGATATTGATCAAAAATCTCCAATGCTTGATCAATTGGTCATACTCAAAGATGCAATAACATCTCAGATTACCAAATCTGAGAAGGTTATGGAAGAGAGACTTGAACAAAATTATGAATTCAAGATCGCAGAGAAAACAACTCAAGAAGTGGCACTGAAAAAAGGTCAAGCTATCTGAATTGGTAAGTACAATTGATCCAATTCTATCAGAGTTGTTACCTTAATAAATAAATTGTGCACTTTAGATCAACTCACTCAGAAGTATACCAACAAGATAGAAAAAATAGATGTTGATCTTAAGTCTAGTGCACAGAGTCTAGCCAACATAGAAGAAGCACTTAAATTGCACAATGACCAAATCATACAGGCTAGGAAATAGAGACAAGACATATAGTTTGTAGAGATAAAGTATAGAGATGAGGTCAATGAGCTCCAAGTTAAGCTCTTACTGACACTTACACTCCTGCAACAAAATATGACACAGGAAAATACTCTAATTGCTACCCTGGAAATGCCTGTCCTAGACAGCATTTATGATATGCACGTAAGACTAGAGATGCAACACATGGCACTAGAATAGTTGAAAGAACAATGGGATAAATTGCTGGAAGATATCAAAAAAACTCATTCTAACATTTTTGACACATTGTAAGTTGCACATTTTTTGTCAAAATTTTGGCATATTATAAGTTGTACATTTTTGTCATTAGTATCAAAGAAAGGGGGAATTTGATATGTTTACTCACCTCAGCTAAAATGAGGAAATCATATGTATAGTAAAAGAAAGGGGAAATAATGTACATGTTATACACTGAATTTGCGCCTCTGATCTCAAGCTCTCTTGGTCTTGATAATATAGTATAACAAGGGAATCATCTCCAGGTTGTGGGACCTATGCTAACTAAGATGAGACCTCTAGATTCTAGGCTGGTTCCTCTTGGATAGTCACCTTAATTTGCTTCTTAAACAGGAAAGTAAAACTTTTGAGGGAAAGGGATAGAAGAAGTGCTTGAAACGGAAATGACTGAAAGCAAACTACCTACTAGGTGATGCACCGAAATTGGCATGAAAACATAACACACACGGGATAAACCCCTGGGTCAACTAACTCTGAATTGCAAGTAGAACACAAGTCTCTTGTATAGGCATGCATCAATATTTCATAACAAGGTCATGAGTAAACCAGTTAAAAGGAAAGACTTCTTCACAGTT
>MU227446.1:2729459-2741620 GCA_018584345.1 Thuja plicata
AGTTAGGGGGAGTCATATTATGACAAGGATATAAACATGGTGTATACATACCAAAAGAGTTTAGTATTATGCACATATCAATTTTTGATACTAATGTCAAAGGGGGAGATTGAAGGCATTATATTTTACCATTAGTATACTTAGAGAAAAACATGATCTGCACCATCGGTTTACTCTACACTGACAGACAGGCCACAACACTATCTGATGCAAAGGTTACCCGATGACAAAAAGGTTAAATAAACCTGACGAGTAACAACAATGCTACCCGATGGAACACCAAAGAGAGGAACCTGACAGATATAGGGAACCTAATGAATATTTCAGTCAATGAACACTGACAGACTACAAGTTCAAACCGATGACCAAGAACCGACAGTCAGTTACATCCCGCAAAAAGTGGATATGACTTTCCATGTCAGATAAATCACTGAAGTTGTATTTATAGCTTCTTGATTTTCTTTTAAATCCATTATGTGCAGAGGAAGCAATGTAATTATTATTTTTTTAATTAGTTTTACTGTTTTAAAATATGCAAACTAAAGATCAAGGTCAAGTTTTAAACATTGGATCTAAGAGTTAACATTGTAATGCGTGAATTCCAAGATAGGTCAAATACTTGTATAAATAGGTGTTCAATCCATTTGAGAATAGTTTTTGATCAATGAAGGTAGTAGCCACGAAGAGAAACTAAATACTAGATAGAGAATTCATCCAGAAGAACACAAACAAAATCAAATCAGTTTTAAAGAACGGAACAGAGGCTACCGACAAGAAGAGAAAAGGTATTCATCAATCACTTAAGGTTATATTATTATTGTAAGAGCTTTAATAGATCTATAAATCAGCACTAGTAGATTGCATATAGTCAGGTCAACATTTGTACTCATTCTAACAAGCGTAGTACACTAATGAAATCCTTTCAAGAAAGGTGGGCTTAACCGTCCTATTGTAAATCTCATAACTGAGTGCACACTTAAATCAGTGTTGGTAAAGCTCTTAACAGAGTAGATCTTAACAGGTCTCTATATAGTCAAAAAATAGAATCACTTCCATTGTAGACATGTTTAGCCTTATGAGTAAGTGGTTTGGGGTCATGGCAAGCGCCTTGAATGGGTTCCTGATCTTGACATGGCTTCTCCCCTATTCTGTCCCTCTTTCCACTCCTGTTTAAGCCTGATTTCTGCATTTTGAACTGCAGACTGGGCTTTAGGGTTAGGGTTGACATTTTAGGTCTATGTCAACCTTGACCCTAACCTAGGTTAGGGTTGACCTCAACCTTGTCCCAGGGTTCAGATCCTGGGGTCTCACAGATTTTGGAGGTCGTCCTTTGCAAAAAGTATTTCCAGCTTCTGGGTCGGCTATTTTGGGTTCCAAAGTGTTGATTCCTAAATTATATTTAATAAAGGTCCTCTCCTAGGGGTAAAGGTTTTAATGGGAATTTAATCCTCCTATTTAGGCCTCCTTAGAAGATTGTGCCCTAATTTCATATAAAAGGGAAGCTTTCTCTCTCATTTTCTCTAAGTTTTCTAATGGTGATCAAGCATTCTCAAGATATCTTCAAGTGTGATTCAAGCAAGAAATCAAGAAATATTTCAAGAAAGCATTAATTCATTCAAGTATACATTTTCATGAAGGAGATCCATTGGAGGCCATTGAAAGATTGAAGCTACAAAGTGCCCTTTTAGTGATCTCTTCATCCACCTTCTTCCAAGCCTATTCTAAACTCAAGAACCCATTCAAGACTTGGTGTTGGAGATCTATAAGCAAGAGATTGAAGACATCCTACCATTCTACATTCCACATTTTGAAGCATACTTGTGGATTCAAGGATTCAAATTTTCCACAAGGACCTTTTCAAGCAAGGTGAATTTATGCATTTACTTTATCCATTTCTGCAATTTTAATTACATATATTTGAGGTTAATTCCAAAACCAGGGTTTGACGAAGGAAAAACCCTCCCCCCACAACAAACAATCTCCTTTTTCTTATAGGTACAGGTACAGAACAGTTTATTTGAGACCAGATCTGGATACCCTTTTTGGCAACTTCTAGGATCCGCGAACAGAGTCACTTTTGGACCTGTGCAGGTCAGGGTCAACATTATTGGTTCAGGGTTGACATTTGTGGGTCAAGGTTGACCTTTCTCATAAGACGACATCGAAACAAGAAAATATTTATGGGTTTTGTTCATATTTATGTTTTGGTTCGGGATCAACTGTCAGTTTTTCCAGAAACTCAATACAGACCTCAGAAAACAGCATTCTTTGATTTGCAATATTTCAAGGTTAGTACATTTCTCCTATTCCTTCAATTACTATCATATATCATTTCTATGCATATAATTAACAGAATTTAAGGTATCTCCTTTGTTATTCTCCCTTCCAAATAGTTGATTCATTTGTGCATTAACCCTTCTTTGGGGTTGATCAACTTGGATCTTCCATTTGTGTATTTGGGAATAAAAGAGGAACATCTTATCTTCTCCCTAATCACAATTGCAATACATAATCAATTCAATTCAATCAAGGTTAAAAGAATCCAATACAATATAGGTAATTCAAAGAACAATTTACATATCCATCACATCCCAACCAATAATCATAACAAATCAACAAATCACCCATTTTCATATCTTATATTTTAGTAACATAATCAATTCTTAATAAACAATCAATCAATACCCCCAATTATATATGTTATAGTCTCCACCTTAATACTCTTAACAGGGTAGATCATCAGAAGTGGTCAAATTGTAAGCCTTAACTGACTCCCTTCCATTCTATAGATAGTGAATTTTTTTGGGTGCCATCCCCACTGCATTTTTTACTTCCTAACAGGATTTTTTTGTGATACCATATCTTGTGTTATGTGTTTATCATTTTCATGAATGTTTCTATGACTATTGAAAACTATTAAAGATTGTGAAAATACAATACATGCATAAGAGAAAATAACAGTAATGGTTGGTAATACAGAATTGAATGATTACTAATGATGAATTTTAAAAGGTGTTAAAAGTTTTAGAGGTACTGATTCACCCCTCCCCTCTTATTACTACTTCCCATTAATTCCAACAGAAAGTGTGTCTATATGGTGAATGATCCATCACACCAAAATGCATAGGTACCCAGCCACTACATCCGCTTAGTACATAGGAACAAATACTGAATACATAGCTCACTCTATCGAACCAAGGAAGCATTAGAACCAATAGGAAATACCCCCATAATACTGAACATGGAGAGGCATGAAAGGTACAATGAACCAAACTGCCACAAATAAATGCACGATGAAGAACTAGGAACATAGAAAATGCAATAGAAAGTACAAATGTGTATAAAGGATGGTGTCATAGAAGGATCACTCTCTTGACACACATCATGAGGCTAATGTTGTAGAAGGAACACTCACTTGAAAAAGGTAAAAAAAAAACCCCATGGCACTTTATAATATAGTGTGAGTACAAATGGACAATAAAAATTCCAAGATCCCAAGCATGCATCATATGGCACTTTATCCCAGTGTGTTTGTAAAAAAGAAATCTACAGAAATAGATGTCTACAATGCTCAAGAATGACATGAAACTTGTAGAACCATGAATAGCATCTAACAGGTAGTCACCACATGCATGGAAAATGATCCCAGGACCTGAAGCAACCAAGATAACTACCAAATTGTAGAAATGCAAAAAAATGAATATAAAGTACTTGGAGCATATTCTTGGTGTGAGACCCATAAAATAAGATAGAGCACAGAATCATATTTCCAACGTCATGTAGAAGTCAAAAAATGGAGTCTGGATGAGCAAGATATGCCGACCAGAGTGCAAAATGGAACCTTGACTCTGACTAGAAAAAAAACCCTACAAGATAGCAAAATCAAAAAACCAAACATTGGAAAATTAGATCGGGCTCGAAACCAACTTTTCGACAATATCTTGTTTGGAAAAAAAACCTTTGTTTACTCAAGTTATGAGAAAAAAACTAACAGGAGATCAAAACATGAAGAACCCCAAGAAAACTTTGCTAAATTTGGTAGAGCTCCACTAAATCTGGTGGTGTCACTAAATCTGGCGGGACTGCCAAAATTAGCGGAGGTAACAAGGGAAAAAAAATAATAATAAAAAATAATAATAATAATTTTTTTTTTCAGAAATATGGTGGCATGAATTTTGAGGTGGCGCAAAAACTAGGGCAGCATGAAAACCAAGGCATTTTTTGCCTTGAAAAGCGTGTCAAGGTCGTGCATGCAAAAAAGAGGGCCCAGATTTTAACGGTGTCCAAATTGGATGTGCCTTATATGGAAATAGGGGTTTTGGGGCCTTTTGAGGACATCCATGAGGTTGGTTTGTGCCCAAAGTGATCCAAAAAAATTCTCCCCTTCGGATCCATACAAAAAACTCTGAAAACTTGAAAACCTCAAAGCTCTAGAAAATCCTCAAAAAACATAATAACGAGCAGTAACAGCAAGGCTCTGATACCATGTTAGAATTTGAAGAATTCAATCACCAAGATCCACCTAATGTAAAATACATGTCACAAAAGCAAAGAATGGAGACAACTTATAATGATTTGAAAGATGAAATATTCATTCAGTTAGAGAATAGAGGGAATTACAAAATAATTCATAATTACAAAGAGATCAATCCTTATAAATGAGATCGAACACCAGAAGGTACAGAAACCTAGGTTGAATGATAATATTTAATAATAGAATTAATTATTATATTCCTAAAGTTTAGCTTAAGTGAACTAGAGATAAAAAGGTGACTTAATAATTAAATCAACAATGATTTAATTAATAAGTGAATAAGGTGTCTTAACAATTAAATCAATAATGATTTAATTAATAAGTGAAAATATGTTTTTACTCTAACAATTTTGTGGCTATGTTTCCATCAAGGAATACCAAAAAACAATTACCTATGACTACTCACCAAAATCCATCACAATGCCAACAATCTCCCCATTTGGCATTGATGGCAAACACTAGGTGAAAATATGTCTATCTCCCTAAAATTATATGAACACTAAGTAGAGAAAATATATGTATGTATTGGACTCCCCCTAACACTTTAAATCACTGATTCACTTTTTCACTTGTCCCTTATACTCCCCCTTTGTCAAAAATGACAAAGGTTCACAAAATGAAATATGTTCAAATTGCATACCAGGCTTGCATTCTCTCAAAGAAATCCTTGAAGTTTATCTTTGTTTTCTCTAATGACATCTCTCATGAATTCTTCAAATGGTTCACAATAATGATCTTCCCATGTAGATCAAATGCAAACTCCTCCATGCCATCTAAAGTGCTCAAGTCTAGAAACCTAATGAGAGTTTCTACATTCTTCACATTTTGTTGCATCACCTCTACTGTGGGGGCTAAGTATGTTTTCAATTCAAGTAGTGTGATGACCCTCTTATCATTTTCTTCTTGTAATTAACTCACCTTGTGTGTGATCATTTTCAATTTGGCATTGTATTCTGATGTAGAGCTTGTGATAGGATCAAGCTTTTCAGAAAATTTGTCAACCTCCTTTTGTGCATCTTCTCTGCTCTTATCCAAATCCTTGGTAAAATTTGACTATTTTGACACTTTCGTCAATAACTGACTGACCTCTCTTAGTGTGTCCTTTGTCTAATGCACAAGTTCTAAAAGTGTCTTCTTTTTTTTAGCAATCTTCTCTACCAACTTCAGTGTCCTTTTCTTCTCATATTGAAACTCAGCCAATTTCATTGTAGCAGTCTCAGTGATAGCAGTTTAATCAGAAATGGCCTTAATCAATGTGTTCATCTGATTAATCATTGTTTCCTCTGTGTCATATGCCACTTTTGGAATTAGACCTGCTATAATATCTCTAGCTTCTTTGAGCACTCTAGCCTTCCTCTTCTTCTCTTTGACCTTGTCTCTTTGTGCCTTCAGCATCAACTGTGCAGAGAACTTGAGTAATTCCTTAGGGCACAATTTTGAGATATTAATGGGGGTTTGAATATCTTCATATTCTTCTTCTTCAGTCACTGGTTTGATTGTAGCCCATTGAACTTCACCTCTACCAGGAAAATGATTTTTCAAGTAGAAAAAGATACATACCAGAATTGCTCCATACTTGAAAGATTCTTTCTTATCCTTATTTATATTTTCCATGTTTACCATGAATTGACTTCTCAAAAGATTACATAGATCATATATTTCATCCTCCTTCACCATTCAATAGGAAGCGTGAATTTCTCCACTGCGCCCACTGTTCACATGACTTGACTAATAAAATCCATATCCAATGACCATCAAATATAACTTCTTTATCTACTATAGCATGGATGGTCATGGCTCGTTAATCAGGTTTGGATTTGGTCAAACGTGTAACCAAAATTTCTAGCAATCATCCACAGGGTAGCTGACTCACCGGTCGCACAAAATCTAGTAAATATGTGAATGATTTCCTTTGTAATCTTGTGTAGTATATCCATCCATAGAAATTGATCATGTACTATTCTCAACACATATCAAATCCATTCATGATGAAAAGCATTAGGTATATATGTTGTGAAGGATAAAGCCTTCATCATCAGATGCTTGTGCTCAGGTAAAAGCACAATAATCTGTCACCTTTTAGGCTAACTTATCAGCATAGCTGAATTTTAGTATTTCTAACTAAAAATTAATTTTGGTCAAACATATGGTCTAGCTAGATTCGTTATAGTTAATTTAGATAAGTGCTTTAACTTTTCCAATTGGAAATGTCTATTAAATTCATGTTTTATACCACTTTGAGTCCAATTACCGTAGAAATAAAATTATTTTAGAAAAGTGACGTTTCAAAAACTCTATGTATTTTTAATGATATTTTTAAAAAAATACAAAAATACCCTTTTGTAGAGATCAAAGTCAATAATATCTCTTATATATTTTATAGTGTTTTAATTAGACATAGTCTATTATAATTAAAAAATATTGCAAGTAGGTATTTTAACAGTCAAGGAGATGTTAATTCGGAGAAAGAAAAAAAAATAGTAAAACATATTAAATAAATTTAAAAAACATATCGTGCACTAGAAGAGAGAATCCTCTTCAAGAATATACATTTCTTTTTTGGATTGGGATATATTTGTTATGAAAATATGGCGGGAGATGAAAACTGTCGATTTTAGGTGAGTTGGAATTTGAATTATTATAAAAGAGAAAATATAGGTCACAAACCAATTTTTATCTCTTCATGCACTAGCTATATATGTCATCTATAACATATTTTGAAATTAGGGGAAAAATGTTTATTTATATATAATGTATTGGTGGGAACTAGACCTCTAATTTTTAGTATGTTTCTGCAATTGAATAATTGTCTTTAAAATTTATAAAAACATTTCAAAACTTGTTCAAAAAAAATTTTAAAATTATTAATCATAAACTTCATCCATTTTAAAACATTTTATTAGTTTACATCATCTTCAAATTCCAAACATAAATGTCACTTTTATACTATTGAAGTTGAACAACTTTGATTTTGTTAGCCTTTTCCTTTATAAAAGGGCGACAGATTATTGTGCTTTTACCCGCTCATCTTTCAACACTTGATTAACACACAATCCTTCATATTCATTGTTAATAGTATCCACTCCAGGTTCATCAATTTTCCAATGAATATATGATTAGATGTCTTCAACCAATATGACACCAGGACCTATAGAAGAAAGGGCATCCAGCTTATCATTCTCTCTCTCTTTCATCAGATGTAACTTGAACACGGGCCTAGGTTCCTCAATAATTTCAACCAAAATAGGGCTATCCATAACTCTTGCCATGATTCAATTCAAATGGTACACTAAAATCTTATCACAAATTAGAGAAGTACATGTTGCTTCACCAGTTAGGGTTCATGAACACTATCTCAATTATCAGCTTTTAAAACTCACTATACTTGATAGTGGTCACCTTAAATCATCTTTGGAAACTTACAAGTGCACGTAAGAAATCAAAGTGACAAATGAACTCACTTTGAGAAAATAGTCCTTGCACTTTTAATGGTAAAACAGTCTATTCCAATGGTTGAATAGTGCCTTTTTAACTTTCATGAAAACTTAATGCTATCACCTCATAAATATTTATAGCCTCAAAACTTCATTAGTCTTATCCAAAACATCAATATGTAGATATATTTTACCATTCTTATATCCAGGGGATCGGTGAGTGATTTTTCTTTATGTGCTCCCCCTAAGAAAAATTTGACTTACTTTGATGATGAATCCTCTCCACCAGAGGATGATGACTTTCTCTTGAATGGCTTGTTTTCTTCCTTGATATCTTCTTTCTTCACCACGTCTTCTTCATCTCACTTCTAGCTTCCTTAGCATCAACAATTTTCTTACCCTTTCTATATTCAGACTGGTTGGGTGATCAGAACCTAAACCAAAAGTCTCTTGTAAGATGACCAATATTGTGATAGACAAAACATGCCATACCAATTGACGTCCATGGTCTAGCATTTCCTCTTAGAGTTCTCATTCTACAATTCACAGTTAGATGATCATAGTTACCACATACTAAACATGTGACATTGAATTTTCTCTCTCTTCCAGAAGGGTATAGCAGTTTGACTGGAGACCGAGGAACATTCACTTTAGACCTACAATCCTTAGCTTTATGACCATATTTGTTACATGTACATAAAAATATCCATCAAAGTTACCACCACTGGATCTACTGCTAGACCTAGATCTACACTCATATGCAATATGACCATACTTGTGACAATTGTAATGATATCCATAAAAAGTGTAAGGTCTAGTGACAATTCCACTCCTACAAATATTAGTTGTATGACCAGCCTTCCCACAATTAAAGCATATAGGTTTCTTAGGTTTCTTACCAGAATTTCTTGAATCTACCTTCAGATTTTTTTGTGCCTTCTCAACTCCAAAACCAAATGATTCTCCAACTTCAAAGGTACCTTGATTAGTGTATCCAAGACCAGTTCTATCCTTATTTATGCTTTTTCTTTTCAATTTTTCATCAATCTTTTATGAGTTCTCATTGTATTGTTTTAGTTTCTCATTGGTTTCCTTCATATTCATTAATTCCTTCTTCAATGTCTCAATTTCTTCTCTCAGTATTTCATTCTCACTTATAACCTATAGATTTTATTCAGCAGTAGCCTAAAAATGACTTTGATATAAAGAATATTCCTATCTTATTTTTTCAATTTATTCATCTTTTATCTTTAGGGCATCTTCAAAAAATTTCTTGCCATCTTCAGCATCTTTTCTTGCATCCTTAGTAGTTCTTCTTCCTTCAAAATCTTCACACATTTTGATTGCTTGACCTTCAAGTTCTTTCTTCAAATTTGATATGTTCTTAGTCAGTTTCTTTTTTTCCTTCATCAGATCTGCAATAGCTTCCTCAAATTCTTCAGATCCACTTTCTTCTAACACTTTCTCTATGTACTCTTGGCTTTCACTCAATTGCTTGGTAAGTTCTCTTCTTTTTGTAAGGGAGTTCCTCATCTTTTCCATCAGTTCAATGATTACTCTGTTTGCATCCTTAATATTCTTCTCATACATGTAACTCTCCATGTTCATTTTTAGGGATCTTCTCGTCAAGCGGTTAAGCTTAATACCAAGAGGACCAAATCTTTGATACCAATTGTTATTATTTGGAGGTACTGAGAGGGGGGTGAATCAATACAAACATATATCCTACTAATTTAACCACTGGTATTAATAACTTTAAGAGAAATTTCCAAATAACAAAACATATAAGTGATTCAATGAAATAAAAGTAAATAACATCAGACATGCATCACACATAACACACTAATTTTCACATGGAAACACTTAGTTAGAGGGAGAAAAACATGGTGGGGATGACACCCACAAGCCCTTCACTGCAGTAAAAAGGTTTTCCATGTTAGGAGATACAAATACCCTTTCTGAGGGTTCACCCTGTTAGGAGTGACTAGTACAGTTTTAGGAGTACAATGAGATCAAATAAGATCTACCTCACTAGAGGATTTAAAATGTTTTCTGTGACTTCACCTAGTTAAGGGATTTTTCTTTCTGCAACTATTAGGGAACAACAAGTAATGATCAGAATGTAGCACACCTTTCTTGTCAGATCCAATCTTCTCTCTTCTCTATGTTACTACTCTCTAATCTGCCTCTGCTCAAAACCCTGATCGCAACCCTAGAAATCAAAAATTTTGCTTCACAATAATCATCTTACTCGACCTTCTTCCAATTAGAGCAATACCCAATAAATACTATCTTGCATCACCTTAGCCTTCACCAAAAATAAAATTTATATCTTTCCACTTAAATGAATCTTTCCAAAATACATGTCTCAATGTAATAAAACATTCTCTAGCACCGCCTCCATCCATCATAAGATTTTCATCTGATTTTCCCAAGAATAGTCAAAGACCTTTTGACCACCTTAAAATTCTTCTGGAATCTTCCCTACATGTTTTCCTTGAGCATATAAAAGATATCTCATCACATCCTTATCATCTAAGACACATCACCATAAAAACTTTACATACCATATTCTCCATACCACTCACTGATCAAAGATTTACCACCGGTAGCTCAAGAACTTAGTCTCTTCAACATGTAACCTCTTCTGCAACTGAGATGCATGCATACTGATCATCCAAATGAGTTTTAGTTGTAATAATGATGTCTTAAGATCATATCCATGTTGTTTCTAAGATTGCTTCACTCAATTCAACCTCAAACTTGATTGTTACCAAAATCTCCATCTGTAGTAGTTCTTCATGTTTATTGCTTTGTATACTTAGTTGTTTTCTACTTTTTGATCAAAAAGGACCTTACCGATTGACCTAGACATATGTTGTGGCTATGTTTCCATCAAGGACAACCAAAAATACAATCACCTTTCACTGCTCATCAAAATCAATCACAATTCCAACAAGTTGATGACGGAGGAGGAGATGAGACAAGTGGAGGGTTTCATGCTCTTGGCCATTTCATTTGTCCTTGACACCTCCACGGTATATGTTTTTATGTACTCATTGGTTTCATTTTTATATCAATATACATTTTTTCTCATAAAAATTAATGTAATAAAAATATATGTACTAATCAATATTTTCATATTATTTTACTCTTGTAGGTTTCACCTACTACCACCGGGGGCAATATGAGGGGGTTCAAGCATCGCACATTGAAAGGAGGAAGGTAATTAAGTGTTTTATAGTGATTATGCATACATACTTTTCACTTGTGTGTACTAATGTTTTTTTTAAATGGTTTATTGTGTAGAGGGTGGTTTCTGACGATGTCGTGACACAGGTTCACGAGCCTAGACTCTCAGGCATTTAATTTCATAGTGACAACACCATAGTACATATATTTTTAAATTTAGTTGTTTAAATTTTTGTATCAATTATATAGATGATTTTCATGATTGTATAAAGTACCTTTTTTACTCTCGTAGGTAACACCTAGTGCGAGGGAGGTACAACTTATCATGCCCCACCAGGGAACTCGGAAGAACAAGGCTTCAAGCCTCTAAAGTTTCAAGTCAATAATATATTTTTTTATTAACATCATGAGTTACTATACAATGATTTGTGAATTTAACATAATTAATTACATTAAGGTTCTCATTAATTAGGTCCTCCCCAGGTTCCCTAATGTTGATACTATCAATATTTCCTTTGAAATATAATCTTTTCATACATGTAAATTATTCATATGCCTAAGTATCAATTAGCTATTTACCAATCACACATATTGGCATATTTCTTTCTTAAATCAATTTTATACCATCAAATTCATACCTTAATGAATCATCATAATCCTAACTTACATTCAAGACTTCCATAAAAGATTAAAGATGTTCTTTCTTCACCAAGTATACAAGTTACATAGAAGAGATCTTTTCCCATTTCTTTTCTCCTAAAGATACCCATACCTTTACATAATTTGAAGTACATAAAAGATTTATTACAATAATATCCTTTCAAGAGGTCATAGATACATCAACATAGATACATTACATTTATTACAAATGATAAATATATTGAAAAAGTCTTCATCAGCAAATCTGAAGGAAGCATAAGCAAGGAACATCCAAATCACCACAAGAAATACCTCGATAAAGAAATATTTAACCACCCAACCATGTGGATCCTAAAAATTTA
>MU227446.1:2741715-2755536 GCA_018584345.1 Thuja plicata
CCCCCAAAAAAAAAAAAAAAAAATAACATATCATAATGAAAAATATACAAGAATCAAAAATACCTCCAGAGGCATGTCTGCATTGGTAAAGAACCTAAGCTACAATCTAGGTGAGTACCATTTCATATCCCTCACCCCTTGGATTACCTTGGTACTAGCCACTCTAGGCCCTAGCCCCCAAGTAGGCACATGCGGAACAGAACACCTTTTGTGAGGACAAGGTTGTTCGATTGTGCCAACATATAGGCACATTCTCCCACTCCCATCCTTGTCCTATACTAGCACTAAAGGCATGGTAAATACATTAATTTATCTTATTTAACATGTAATCTCGTCCCAATAAGTTTATTAATATTTTAGCTTGGTTAAGACAACTCGACGGTGGGTTACCTTAGTACTAGTCACTCAGGGCCCCAACCCCTCACTGTGAGCCACTAACCTTGTGTTCTTAGGTTCCCTAACACTAAAAATTCATCAAAAGGACATAAAGAATCCATATTAAAAAAAATAAAGTCATAAAAATGTCACTACATCAGAAGATTGAATTTAGGAGACCACTAGTTGCCCCAAATTTACTAGACAACCCTAAGCCACAATCAAGTACTCAAATAGATTCAAAACACATCCAAGGCTCATAATTGATCCTAAAGGAATTAAGAGACATCCAAAGAATTTAAATAACATAATACAAGAGGTTTGGAAATAATTATTGAACAAGAAAGAGTATCCAGTAGAGAAACAACAACATAACCAACTCATTGCAATACAACATGAGAGATTTCCTAAACAATATAAGATTCAAATCCATCAAGGAAGCCATAAGTATTCATCCTAATCCTTTTCACATTCAATATTTTCTAATCATATGATTTGGACAAGGAAATAATAATTACACACACAAAAGATGATGATCAGAGAAATGGAGGATCTCCTTCCATGATAGATCCTACTTTGATTCTTGCGAAGAAACCTTTGATGAAGGAAGCCTTGATTAATCCATCCAATTCTCTATCCTCTTCCAGGAACACCAATCACAAAAAATCCTTCAGGATACTTCCAAATATCCAAAAATGCACTCAAAGGAATTTAAATTTATTTTAGAGAGTTTGCAAAGGTATTCTTTCGTTAATTCAAGAACTACACTATGTTTCTTCCACCATATCTTCTTTTCTTCCTGACTCCTCTACCCCTCCCCCCTACAAAGTTGATTTCTCCTCCTATAAGTATCTTATAGGAGTGGTTGCATGGTAAAATGCCAACTGTTGCAACCATTTGTAACCAATGGTTTGTTAAGAGTTTATTTAAGCAAATTTAGCTTTATGTATAAGACTATTTATTAGTTTGTATGATATTCACATATTCCAACTTATTACTTATTAATTAACGTTCTTTAAATAATTTACCTTTGGGGGGGTAATGTAGATTTTCCTATCTCCAATACAATTTACTTATAAATACAAAATGCATATTTATTAGTTCATAATTTATTTATTATTATTTCTCTTTTACTTTAGATACCAAAAGAATTTCCTCTCAAGGTAAATATCCTCCATTTAATAATTATTAATTATTTTAATATTCTCATATTACCATTTTAATAATATCATTTTATAAATTATAAACACATACAATCATATAATCACATCCTTATATGTATAAACATATGCATGTGTTCACCCATATGCCTATGTATATATACACCTATTTATTTATTTCATATATAGACAATAATTAACAAGCAATATAATACACTTATATCAATCTATTATAAGGTATTTTAATACCATATTTACAATATTTACTCATACTAACTATCCTTTTTATTAATTAATCATACCAAGATCTCAAATTCACTCCTAACGTAAAGAGAATCACAACTCACATACATCTATAACCAATCAAGTCCTAAATATCAATTGTTCCAAGAGGAGAAATACAAAGCCAACTTAAGATAACAAAGCTAACACAACCACAAAACCTAATACCATCAAGCTAAGATCAAAATACTCGGGACTAAATCAAGAGAACCCAACCCAGGTGTGAAGTAACACAAACATAGGAAAAAGGTTAGGTTATCCTTGCAAGGACCTTGGTACTATCTCCGCAACAACAAAAACAACAACTACTACTACTAATACTATCAAGGATTTTGAGGGCACACTCAGATCTATGAAGCCAGGTGAAGTCGATGTCCGGTACCTACAAGTTGGCATCATAAAGAGGAAATACATGTGAAAGAAAATAGTGCAGACAGATGACTGGGATCGAGACATCGTATGGACAGCATCTAAGTGAGTAACTAAAACTTCATCCCAGTTCATGAAAACACATCATAGACACATACACAAAATATGTAGCATCAACATTAACAAGGGTTAGAATCATAATCCATTGGGTTAGTCTCATAATCAAATCAGATAATTAAGGAGATAATCAAAATGTATAGATAATCAACTCAAATAACTAAAGAGAGGTAATCAACTCATTAGTACCAATACAGAACATAACCATAACCATAAAAAATATATCTAGGTCACTGGAAACATAATTTGTGAGTTTTAATCATATCATCAACAAACTATCTAGGAAACGTAGTCCATCAACAAAATCATATAAATGTCTTAGGTTAGTTCTTAATCAATCTCAATAATTAATTAATAAAATCATGGAACATCAGTAACAATCTATAGTTGTCTTTCTATCCACCATAACTTATTAATGATCAGGGTTAGGTTGATTATTTCAAAACATAAACCATAAAGAGACTATCACATAAAGAGAGCATAAGTATTCACAATTACCTTAGCCTAGTCATCAACATCATGATCACCATTTAGAAGCATGATCACCATATAGAAGCACCAATTAAAGTACATGATTCATCCAAAGTAACCTTAATAGAAGAAGGTATAACAATCACTTACATATATTTCAAGCATATATCACATAACATCCTAAACATAGATAGTTCTAGAAAGGTCTTAAACAACTAAGTCGAGGCAGACACACTCCAAAAGATCCCTTAAGATAGTATGTCTAACATTAGGGTCAAAAGGTGCTAGATTATGAAACCATTATAACAAACTTTTGGAGTAAAATAGGCAAGTATCACAAATATCTAAGCACTAAGAGAAGCATCAAAAGATCTTACCATACTCAAAATAATCTAACAAGGGTAGTAAACTCATATTAGGGTTATAGGGGTATTACATAATGCCAAGGTTTTGTATCTTTGATGACCCAACCGAGATTGCCAAAAGAAAGTTTTCCACAGGTAAGTTTTAATTTTAATTTAATTATTTTGTAAATTTATTTTGTTATCAAGGATAACATTATAGGATAACTCATAGATCAATCTCATGGTTTCAAACATATATAGGTCAGAGTTGGCATTGGTTGTGTACTTGTCCCTTCGCTACCAAGGACATATGTTAGGACTCCAAAGCGCATGAGGAGACATAGAGGCGAGGTATATGAGAGTTCAATTTTAAATTTTAATTAAATTATTATTCAATATGAATTTGAATGTTTATTTTTGATATGTACAAATCATATAAATTAAGTAATCTAACTTGGGGTTTCACTTTTTTCTTCATGTAGGATCCATTAGAGCCAAAGAGTACTTCAAAGAGACTCCATTTTGATGATCCACGAGTAGCATAGGTTTTCCTATAGACATTTGTAGTTGTATTTATTTTTAGATGGCATATGCCACATTGTATCTAGACATGTAGATTTTCTAGAGATTTTGAGATGGCATGTACCATATTTTTGTAAAACTTTGTCCGAGTTGACATTTGCGCCATATTTGTATATGGAGATACTTTTAAAATATATATATATATATATATATATATATATATATATATATATAACATGTTAATTTTCATATTATATCTTTTTCATGTGTTGTACATGTATTATTCATGTTTATGGAATCATAGTTTATTTTTAGTAGTATTCATGTTTATGCATCAAGTGAGATTGCCCTACCAAATTCAAACAAACTTGAATCTCCTAGAATAGAGAGAAATTATTGTAAACATCAGCAACATGGTCCTTTAGCACTTGATGTTTCATCGATACCTCTCATGAGCTCCGAGTTATGGGCCTCAAAAGATTGTTGCCCAATAGTGCTTAGTGCACCTTGGGGACACTTTGGTCAGGCATGGTCGTGGACATACTAGAGACTCCGTGGGAAAAATGAGGTTGTCACAGTGGTTCAATCGGCCAACCAAAGCTAACGGCGCAGATGCTTTGGTGCCAGAATGAATGGTTTTGACAAAATTAACAACTTTTTGCAACCATTGCAATTTTTGACACTTTTACGTCAATGACACTTATAACTTTGAAAACATGACCAATATGACTTAAATGAACTAAAAACATCATTTTTAGGCTATCTCCACCTTATTTGACTAGTTTTACCACTTTGACCCACCCTTGACCAATAGGGCTTAATAGGCCAAATGGTTACATAGTGGATCATTGGATATTACAATTGAAATATAATGCATGAAAAGACATTAAACAACTATGAAAATGATATGTTTGGTCTTATCACAAAAATTATTTAACCAAGTCACATATTTTCATTTGCATGTATTTCATCATTATAAGAGCTAAAATAAACAAATTATGAATACAACTTCATCGTGTACAAATATGTATGCTCAATGGTATCATAAAATCTAAGGTACTACTCATGTTCTTGTGCGTACACATGACCTCATGTAAAAATACATTGTATATCATTAATACAACCCTATTATGTATAAGGACATCAATGCTATCAAAAATCCTAGATAATAAGTGTCATTTTTTCTCCTTAATGTATAGCTCCAACCACTGCTACTCTCGATGACACCTACATTCCAATAGTGTACAAAATATCAGTATTAGAGAAATAATAATAAGTAAAAGGTGAAACAAAAAAAAAGCAAGATATACTCCAAAGCATGATAGAGGAATCTCATACATCCATCATATTTGTAATCCCTACATTTCGAAGGCACAAGAACAAGTTAAGTTAATTGAGAAAACAAGAAGTTTATAGGTTGACCAAAACATTATGAACATAATGAACTAAATGAACCAAAGAACATGATGAGACAATGCAAAATGAACTTTATAATCATTTTTTATGAGCTAATCAAGTGTGGTTGAATCTTATATATCTATCATATATGTATCCAACTACACTTACAATCCACATACAAAACAAAGTTTATTGACTCAAAAAAATGAACAATAAAAGTGCAATTAATGTATTGAATGTAACCATAATGAACATAGAAAACCTTTCAGTGAGTTGGTATTACCTAGTGAAGTATGCCTGAAGGGTCATCTCCCTGCTTGAGGGTATACAACATTGCTTCATGATTAGCAGTACTTATAGTCCAAATTTATTTTTTCTTTGGTCTTCCTTGATGCTTCAACAAATTAACATTTTCTTCTATAACAAGGTGTGAATACATGAGAATGGTTTTGTGCTTCTTGTAGTCTTCAAATGTAGGAATACCATTCTTTCTAATCATGCATGTTCACAACCATGTTACCACAAAAATAATTGACCAGTAGGATATGTGAACCAATCATAATTTGTTGTCAGTTTGGAAAGCCTCTGATTTCCTTGTACACAATGTTATAACTAGTAATTGAATCTATAATCATTCCCCTATGGTGCAACCAATGCAAAACCGTGTCTTGGCTATAGAAGATCTAAAAGATGGTCATACTCAACTAAAATTTCCATGTCATAATTTCTCATAGAGAGAGTGAGAGATAAAGGAGTTACATACTATGGAACCCATGCATCCACCCACTCACTTGACTTGCACTGATCCCAATCACATTGAAAAGACCTTGGACAAAAACAAGCGGACTGATCTTGTATCCAAATGGTCCATGTACTAGCATCTGATCTTTTAAATGAATGCATTTTTTTAAGAATCTTTCACTAACTGACAATCCAATCTATCTCCTAGTGTTCCCTCCTCAACCAACCAAAAGAATTTGCACATTTCTGAATCAAGAGTCCCCCTTGTGACAATGCCAAAGTACAACAATCAAGAATAGAATGAGCATCAAGAAGTTTTTCACCTGAAATCCTCAATTGCTCCTTAACTAGAGATCTCTTCACACACACACACACCTGCTCCATAATTTTCCCCTTTCCCATCCCTAGCCTAAAAAAAACTCCAATTATGAGGTAAATCTCTCTCTACAAGAATTCTACACAACCAAAGAAACATACAAGCATTCTTGAATTGACCTGTGCAGTTATCTGACCAAATAAGATATTTATCCATAGCAATATCATTTTCCCGCAAGAACTCAAAATAATTCTCAAAAAAATGTTGGACATACTCATGAGAGTGAGATATATCATCGTTCATATAAAAATGGCACTCTTTGATTATCTTTTGGTCATCTTCTATATTGTCAAGGGAATTTCTATATGTTATGTGGACAAAAATAGCAATCTGAATGGAATTGTAATATTGATCTTGAAACTCATTTTGGGGCTGCAATGTATAGTACTATGCAAATTCAATGACCAATATAATAGTTCCAATTGGGAAAGTGTCCTTACACATCTTGAATTTCTGATCCAACCACTGAGACCTATGACTATGCCTTGCATACTTGTAAAAAAGACTTATCTTGCAATCTGAAATAAAATCAGCTACATTGTATTCTTTTGTAACCAACTCACATCTAGAGCCTTCACCTCCACTCTTCAAACTAAATTTCACTTTTTCATATATCTTTTTTTGGAAAATTATCTTTCCAAAATCATGTTTGCAACCCTCATGAAAACATGAAACAAACTTCAACAATCCACCACATTCTGAGCACTTGTCTTTTAAGAAATTGTTTCTATAAAAGAAAAAACCATCATCTCTAGGACATAAAAAGTAATCTAGCTCTTGATGATTTTGGAAGACCACTTGCACCACAATCCTCCAACATTTCATTAGTATGCAAATTAGAATGAATGGAGTGTAATAGTTGATGGTGTATTGAAAACTCCACATGATATTTGCAACAACAAATATTTCAAATCTTAATAGGTACACAATAAAATGGCTTAAAGGATTCAAAATCCCTTTGTGATATTTTCAATGTTGGATGTGTCTCACAAAATTTTTTTGAACAACATTGCTTGACTCACCTCCAAATAATGTTTAGGATGTGGGGTGCAGTCTCGAATGTCAATTCTCAACTTCAAGACATCCTTCACATTTGGTGACACTCTTGAGTTAGAGTGCCAAAATAGTTGAATTTCATCCTTCATAGCATTGGTAAGCTTCTTATCACAACATGGAAGTATCCCACCATAAGCCCATGTATCATTTTGAAGAGGATCATCAATTATTTCTCTTCTTGAAAGTGCTTTATCCAAAGTTTTACAATTTATGTTCAAGTCAACACAAGTTTGTCTCATAAAATGATCCTTTATCAAATGATGACTTACTAAGGAGGTTGTAATAACCCTCCGAACATATCTCTTGTATTTTTCCTAGCTAGTATTCCCAATGGAATTGAGAGCACTAAAAATATTTATCACAATAATAGCATTTCTCTCCATTTTCTTGTTCACACAAGTCTTCATTTTTTCTAGTATAGGTCTCATCTTCTATATATTTAACAACTGCAAAAAAAAGTTGGTGTTGCTTGACCAATGTCTTGTTGATAAAAAATTGATCATAAAGTCTTGAAGCCCACAACCAAATGGTTCTTTATGATATATTGCCTTCAAAAAATTTCATAATGTTCTCATCAATTTTGAGTAACCATATTGGCATTTTTGAAGGTCTCAAATTTGAATTTTGTCTTTCTTCCTCTCAAGGGACTTCATTTTTCATATAATTTGGAGATGTGTAACATTCATTTTGTTCTTAGGGGTTGTAAGATGTCTTAAGGTGTTGTAGGACCCATTAATGCATCCAACGACCCCTTATGACCCCTTACAACCCCTTAGGAAGTTTAAGAGTACATCTTATGGGTTGTAAGATGTCTTAAGGGGTCCTAGGACCCTTAATGCATCCTATGACCCCTTACAACCCCTTAGGAAGCCTAAGAGTACATCTTAGGGGTCGTAAGGTGTCTTAAGGGGTCCTAGGAGGGTGTGTGCATCAAGTTGTGGACCAAAAAAGTGGACACGTCTTTAAAAAAAATTCAAATTTCATATAAACCGATTGGGTTATTGAAATATCAAAACTGTACTAGGCTTGGTAACCAAGCCTAGACAATATTATTAAAAAATTTGAACTTTCTAAGAACCCGATCGAGTTCTCAGATGTTTCAATTAACCCAATCGGGTTATTAGACAAATAATATTCCTAATAACCCGATCAAATTATTAGATGTTCCTAATAACCCGATCGGGTTATTAGAAACATATTAGTTTTTGGACAGCCCGTGGCTTAGGCCATTTCTAACGCCTAAACCGCAGAGCAATAGACCCTAGAAGACAAAAAACACCATAGAACCTAATTGAGATTTGAAGAAAATGATAAATCTTCAACAATTTGCACATTTCCAAGAAATGAGGCCCTGTAACAAAGGTATGTATTAATTTTGTTGTTGTTTTGTTGTTGTTTTGTTGTTGTTTTGTTGTTGTTTTGTTGTTGTTTTGTTGTTGTTTTTTGTATTTTTTATCAAATTAGGTTATGATATTGATTTTTTGTTTTCTTTTAAATTAATTTCATAATTGATTCATCAAACAACCTCAAAAGAGGAAAAAGAAATGAAATACCACCCCCCGTAAACCCTCCAAATTATCCTTGTCCACCACCATCACCACCCGTAAACCCTCCTCAAAATTCTCCTCATCCACAACCACCACCACCCGTAAACCCTCCACATGTGCAATTAGATCATGTAAATGCAACATAAGAGGACCTTGTGCAACACCTTAACCAAAATAGTGCACAAATTAATATACTGGTCAATAGGTTGAAGGCTTTCAGTCTTCAGCATCACTCTACCCTCACCACTACATTAGAAAAAATGTCCAATAGTGAAAATGAGGTGTCTCAAGAGGTGACAAAATGGGGTTCATGGAGGGATAGGTGTCATACATTTTATGCTGATGGTTTATCATATGAGGATGTGAAAATAAAAGGCATAGAAAAATGTGACATATGTGCCTTTTTTACCGATCCTAATACTGGCAATTCCCTAGAAGTTAATACAAAACGGTTTCCTATACATTGGTGTGTTCATAGGGGATGAAATCAGCTTTTTAGGATAGGTGGTACATGGTATTTGACCAACCACCTTGTAATAATAATGAGGTTCCATTATATTTTTTGAGGAAGCTATATTGTGAGTTTATCATTGGCGAGAAGCCGAATTACTTTGACTTTCGCGAGTTCCAGGGTAGAGGGAGAGGCTCTGCGCAGGATAGACCTGGGGCACATAGGATTACCCGACCATAAGAGAGAAGATGTACTATGAGAAAACCCCTCATTCATGTTGTGTTCCCAGTAGTGGTGAAGGATTCTATGGATATACAGACTCTTCATACAGCTGCATCATTGACTAATGTCATTATCCAGCATGACACTCAGTTAGTTGGAGAGGATGGATCAGTGCATGTGCCACCTCCATCTTCATTAGATGTGCCATTAGGATCATCCCATCCTATGCCAACTCCATCACCATTAGATGCACCATTAGGATCATCTCATCCCGTGCAAGCTCCATTATCATCAGATACATTTGCAGGGTCAGCCCAGCCCATTGAGCATATTTGCATCAGTTGTAATGGTATATGTGATGGGGTGGATAGCCAGGCAAGTGTGGATGGTTTGACATCCCATTCATGTGTAAATTGTGGAAAAATATGTCATACATCCACTACTGAGGATGTGGTCCTCATAGATGATCTATTGTCAATGGTGTATTGTACAAAGCCGATATAGGTTTGTTTAAATTTGTGTTTTAACATGTTATTTTAATTAATTACCTAAATCTGTTAAAAGTAAATAAAATTTTATGTATAGAAGAATCTAAATTGATACATGAATAATATGCATTGCAGGGTGCAGCTGGTGGTACAAGCACACCAAGGAGTGCTCATTATAGTACACGTAGACGAGTAGCTCAAACACCTCAGGTAATGTTTTATTAATATTCCTAAAATAGAATAGTACGTTGTTTTGAAAATATCATATCTTAATAATTTGTATGGTGGTAACTTAGTGTATTTTTGTTTTCTATTTCTTTATGGTTAAAGAATTTCTTCTAATGTAATTTAACTCAAGGAATTCACTTCCTTGTCTAGCCATCATGACTCAAATTGATTTGAACTCCTGCCCTCCATCCTTGGATTCAATTCAACCAATGTTGAACTCATACATAGACTCATACCCCAACCAATCACTTATTGGCTTCTGAATCAACCTTGAACATCATTCGAAACATCCAACCATTGTTCTTTTACTCTTATTTCTTGTTCAAAATCATGAATATAATCTCTGATTGTGATTATCCTTAATCCTTCAATACACCTCCATGGCCTTCTTTAGAATCCCAACATATAACTTCTAAGACATCCCAAGAACCACTCAACTTATCACAAGGTTCTTATCCTATCTCTCAAAGCACAATCACTTTCTAGTTTAGTAAACTATACTCTCTGGCATTTCACTATCATACTAAGACAGTCCCCATATACTAGTCTATATCTTCACCATAGACAAGAACCCATCTAAACCCTAGGTTCATAAGCACCCCAAATATTTTCATCAATTCCCATACCACCTACTCTGATGCAAGTGTCAAGGGTATGATGATCCAATCACTAAAACCCTTAATTCTCTATAAAGAGTGGCTAACCCTGACCATAGTGTACCAATCCCATGACCAAAGTGTACCAAGTGGGTTATAAGTGCCCAAACTTGGAACTAGGTCTCACAATTGGATTTCAATGATAGACTAACTCTAAAGCCTTGAACTAAAAGATGTCTTGGGTCCCTTTGGGCCAAGAGTGCACTAAGAACATCAAGAGTCTACAATCTTCATGAGAGTTCATGTGCTAGGAGGTGCTATTGCACCACACTCTCAACCTAAAAGCACTCTAAATCCCTCCATTCTAAGGATAAACACACTAAAACATACTGTTAGGCTACAATAGTCTCATTACCTTCTGCAAAAGTGGTCCTAACCTTTGACCCCCATGAATACAATCTGGACCATCCTTCTCTAATGGTGCCTACATATTTGTTAAAGAATAGTCTTGTGTGTGAAAAAAGAGTTCAAAATTTTATATTTTAATAATGGTTCATAAAATTTTATTATAAACTTGTGATAATAGAGGTGTGGAGGATAATAATTTTTGGAATTCAAGTGAATCATAATCTTCATTGTAAACTATTGCTTATATATTTATTTGGTGTTTTATAGGGCTTGTCAGGGGCTCAGATTTCTGAGATTGAGGATGTCACCCTTTCTGCCATTGACTTTGGCTTAGAGAGCTATGTGGTATCATTTTTTGCACACCTCTTGTTTATAGTTTTAATTGAACCCATGCATCATATTATTTCTCTTATGTTAATTTTTTTTTGTTAGCCTACCCCACCAAGCTTGAGGTCATTAGGAAACAAGAAGAAATCATCGGGGACATTGAAACAAAAAAAGGTAATTAAGTCCAATTTAAGAATATTTGTTGAAATTTATTATGAACATTTAAATGTAGTCTATATTGATGAATGCACTTGACTTGTTTATTGTATACATGTAGAATCAATTGGATCTCACTGAAGTGATGAATGCCCCATACGTTGCTAATGTTCAGGACAGGGAGGAGGTAACACATTTTCATATTTACTTTAATTGCATTCTTGTTTGTTCAAAATATTTTAGAAATCATGTTCCTCTATTAGTATTTTATTTTCTATGACTTTTCATACAGGAATTGGTCATAGCTGCCTCAAATGAGGTGAACCCTTCTCCACTTCCTAGGGATCCCTTGCCTAGCATAGGAGATCTAGTTGCAGTATGCATTTTCTTTTATTTCCATGCATTTTTTATTTTTTAGTATTTCTTATTTATAACATCTATTTTGTATTATTTTTCTGTTGTAGGACCCTTCACCACTACCCATCATTCCTCTACCTAGCCATTTTTCTAGGATTCCCTCTCGCCCACTATAGATCCCATTTTGTTTATCAATCAGCCCAAGCATAAGAGATCTAGTTGAGGCTTCAATATGCAAATTACAGCCCAATATTTATGTATTTTGATATTATTTTGCGATAATATATATGGCTTAACATTTGAATTATTCTTGTGTAGAGACTTAGTGAGCCAAAGTGTTGTTGCGAAGAAGCTAAATTTTGATGATCCACCATAGTCATAGATATATCTAGACATTGTATAGATCTAGTTGTGGTCATTGAATGACCAAATATTGTATATATATATATATATATATCTGTGTGTGTGTGTGTGTGTGACATTTGTACATTGTATATATCAACCTGGACATACTTGATGTCATTTTTTGTAACTCTATTATGGATTTTGCATGTATGCCATGTATTGATATGTACGCTATTATTATTCATTTTTTTATATATGAAACTTCAAATTTTATCCTTGAATTTTTTGGTTGGATGTTTATGTCTAAGTGTATTCTTGGTTCACATGACTTGCGTATATGCATGTCTGTTTTGATAAATTAATGTACATGTGTGTGTACTTCATGTATATTCATGTATATGACTATAGACACCTAAAAATGGTTCATTGCCTATGCCCACTTTTTAACATGTCTTATATATTGTGTGTTTGATGTTTGTCATTCACTAATAATGTGTCATTCTTCCATGTCATCAATTACTAACATTTCTCTCTTTATCAAATCGATCATTTTCCAAATCATTTATGTTCAACCCTAAACCGATCCTATTCAATCCTAAACCATTCCAAACCTACCTAAATCATTTCAACTCTATCCTATTCCATTCCTAATCATTTGCAGAATTGTCTAGACTCATTCTGACCATTTTGGGGCATTGTCCAAGAACACCGATGCCCAATTAACCCAATTTCAAACCAATCGATCAAACCCTATTCCAATTCGATCAATCTTATCATCATTTCAGGAGAATTGTCCAAGATCATTGATGCTTCATATCCTTTCAATCAACCATTTGATAACATTGTCAAAGATCATCGATGTTATCGCTATCAATCTATGAATTTCAATTCAATAGTGTTCTTCATTATTGTCAATACTATTTATGATTATCATTTCAGGAACATTGTCAAAGATCATCAATGTTTCCCCATTTCAATCGTACGATGCCATCAAAGTTCATTGGCACTTTTCAATCATTTCCAATCATCATTATACGAGTGCATTTTCAAAGCTCATCGATGCCTTGTGATTTCCTAAACTAGTCTGAAACCCTTGGAATTAATCCTAAACATTATCAACATTATCAAAATCCTTTCAATTCAACATCAACACCTTCAATTTCACCTATAACCCACTAATTTCCCCCTTTGGATGAATAACCCATAGTTTATCCTAAGTCCTAATTGAATAAATAAACAAAATTTAATTATTCCCCATTTCCCTAAGTCTCCAATAATTAATTAATTAGCTAATTTTAATTTATGAGATTTTATAATTTCATAAATATAATTTGGATTTGTTAGGAATATTGATTTACTAATTGAATTAATATCCTCCTAATCTCACCTAATTTCCATATCCCTTAATTGAGGATTCACATCCCTATTAAGGTGCTTCCTCAATATCTTCAATATCCTCCAATATCTCCTCAATATCTCTCCCCC
>MU227446.1:2755697-2766138 GCA_018584345.1 Thuja plicata
ACCTCAAGATCACTCACTTCTAGTACTCTCATTAGCAAACTTGGCTTTTGTGCAAAGTGTGTGTGCAAAGAGCAACATCAATCTCATTATGGAGAAGAAAGAAGGACATGGGAGCTTCCTTTGAAGGAGGTTTTTGAGTTTTCATGCTTATTTTATGAATTCCCTTAGAAAATAGCTTTCATGATAGATTAGATAGGTTTATCATACTTGTTTAGGGTTTGTGGTTACCTAATATGCTAAATATGACTTTTTTTGGTCTTACAAATGGTGAACCCAACGTGAAACAACCTTAACTGATAAACTTTTTTTTGTGTTTTTGTGTCTTTTTTAGGTTCTAGAAGAGAGCTATGTAGGTCATTACAGAAGTTGTGCAGGTGGTTAAAGGTTCTGTTTAGTTGGTCATACCACCTGCACTTGGTGCATAGGTGGTCATACATTCAGTGCAGGTGGTCATACCACCTACGCTTGCTCCGCAGGCGGTCATACATTCTGTGCAAAGGTCACTATTTCTGTGCAGGTGGTAAGTCCTACGCAAGTGGTACCCAGACCTATGCACTTGGATCCCAGAGCTATGCAGATGGATGCTTACCTATTCAATTGGTCATATGGGATCCTCTTTTAGGGTTTAGGATCATTTCTTGAATTTTTAGGGAGCTATTATGCATATTTGGCTTTCCTTTCTGCTTTTAAATTGAAAATGATCCCTAAACTATTCAAATGAACCCTAAATTTGGTTAATGAACCCTAATAAGGTTAATGAACCTCACACTTTGATTTTCAAGGCCTAAAAGGAACATGCATATTTGTAGTTGGGCTCCTAAAATGAATCTCATCTAGTCTAGGGTTTAATGCTATCAACCCTTTTTCAAATTTCATGCAACTTGCAATCTAGCCTAACTAGGTGTGGAAATGGACTATTTCATGCAAGTTAAATTTGTTTAAGTTGTTAATGGGCCTAAAATGAACATGCATATTTGATTTGGGGACCTAAAATGAAATCTAAACTAGTTTAGGATCAAATGCAGATTTGGTCTTTAAGGTGCTCCTAAACCATTTTCATGCACATTCAAGCTAGTTATGGTTTCATTTTCACTTAAAATATTTGAAATTCAACTCAAATGGCATGATTAATGAACCCTAGCTATTTTTCTGATGATATTTCATATTTAGATATTGAGAAAAGCTCTGATTTTGCAAGCTTTTGGTCATTTTTAGGCTTATGATTAGTTGTTCCATAGGTGGTCACTTTTCCTGCATAGGTGGTCAGAAGCTGTGTAGGTGGGAGCCTATTCTTGCATAGGTGGTTTCCCTGATGTTGCGCAGGTGGTCACTGTACCTGTTTAGGTGGTAAAAGTGATGTTTTTCAATGCTATTTTTGGATTTATGCATTCCTATACTTGTTTATGCACTTAGACTACTAGATTTTGGTGTTATTGATGATTTTGTGCAGCGTGTTGGAAATCATGGGATGACTATTGAATCCTAAAAACTACTATCAGTTTCAATGCAGGACATTTTGTAGAAGACCTTGTGCTTTCCCAAACTCTTGTGCTTGCTTTTTGTAGTTAGAAAACACTTCATTTTGGTGCTTGAAAAGAACCTTTTGCTTTCATGTGTCTAATGTATTTTCTAGATTGTAAAACCCTAAGAATCATATGAGTGTATCATCTCCCCTCATCTTCGTGGATCTTGGGTGTAAGAGAAACTCATATCATTCTTATAGAGTGGATACCTCTCAAGTGCTTTAGTAGAGCCAGTGAGAGTGGATGCCCAACCAATGACAGGCTATAACCAAGCCCATCCAACCAGGATACAAATATGCCATTGTGATTAATCTCACAATGGATGCGTGTTGAATGCATTATACCAGGAATAAGATCTCCCTTAGTACCCTTGTGGTGCCACTAGTACATTAGGCCTCTATTTTTGACCAAAAATTTTGATGACAGGCCAATTTGGCTTCTGAAATTATTACTTTTTTGTTTATGATCCCAAAAAGGTCAAAATGTTGATGTGTATTAAGAAAGGTCAAATGTTCGACGAACACGGGATTATAAACAAAAAAAAAATTGAAAAGTGAAACACATTTTTCATTTGATCATTGAACACATGAAGTACTTTGGGCGGGAGGAGGGAATCACAAATTTGTGCCTTGTAAGTATGTTTGCATCACATATTTTTTGGTTTTAAATGAAGCACTTTTCAAAATTGATCATTTTGCAAAAATCGTATAAACCCTAGATGCATAATAATTATAGTCGTGCAATTTTGTATGGATGGAAAAACCATGATATGGTGTAGAATGTTGCCATGATTCTTTAGAAGTGAGTCACATTTATTAGCAAACAAACCCTTGGTTTTTTTTTGAATTAATCAATTAAAAGACGGTAAAAATGATTCAATACTATTCCAACGATTCCATTTTTCCCTTTCTATATAACCTACCATTATATCTAATATGCGGTGTCAGTAGATCTACAATTTTTTAGAACAATCTTTACCATGTAGCTCTTGGTATGGCTGTTGCAGTAGTTTTTAAAAACTTATTCAACTCTATGCTATTGTTTTTAATAACATTTTTGGTGTATCTACTTCTCCTATTTGCAAATGTTATTCAGCTTAAATTCAATTAAAAAAATATGCTAAAATGAGACGAAAATTATAGGCTCTTGCTCAGATCCTAGAAACAGGGAATGAGGAGGAGGATAATGCCAAACAGATCATTGAAATGCCATATAGCAGTAAATGAACTTACTTTGTAGAGCTCCAGTAATAATTACAATTTTTTTTACAATTACAAAACAAACGATAGCAGATTTAGCAGCACAAATCAATTTAGATCAGGGATTTCAATCAAATGCAAGTTCATTTAGATTTTAAACAAGGATTTTGGCTACCTAATATTTTGGCCTGTGCATATAGGGAAAAACTGACTGAGATGAAAGCCAAAATAATATTTGATTGAAGACCACCTTTGGATTCACAAAATAAACCACCAAATCAAAGCCAAAATTCAAAAATGGGAAACCAATTTAAGAATTCCCTTTTATAATCCTAGACCTCTTTTGAACTGTAGAGGCATTAGAACTCTGAATACTAGTTTAGAATTTCATCTTTCATAAGGAGGACTAATTTATGAAAAATTGGATTAATAATTCCAAGGGTCCATCACCTCCTTGGCGTAGAAAGGTCCAAACTAGTATCTAAAATGCTGACAGAGTACCTGGGTTACATATTCTATCAGACATTTCAATATTAAGTTCCATGGTATAGTCAACTTCGCTTATCAAGAACAAGAGATCACAAATCTTCCATGGAGATACTTGTTTTAGCATATTTGTACATCTAGGCACTTCAATATTAAGTTGATTGGTATAGTCAACTAATTAAATTCAATTAAAAAAATATGGTAAAATGAGAGGAAAATTATAAGCTCTTGCTCAGATGTTGGCATTAGGGAATGAGGAGGAGGAGGATAATGCCAAATAGAGCATTGAAATGTCATAGAGAAATAAATGAACTTACTTTGTAAAGCTCCACTAATAATGACAAATTTTTTCATAATTAAAAAACAAATGATAGCAGATTTAGCATCACAAATCAATTTAGATCTCTTGGCTAGCACTTTGTCCTTTTCAACTTTGTCTCTCCTCATGATCTCTTCCACACTATCAGCTGGTTGCTCAACTACTACTTGTTTTATCTTCACTGTAGCTAGTAGCCAAGCCGGTGCTGTGATCTCTCCTTGTTCATCTTCTCTTTTCTCATCTTCCTGATTTTGTTCTTGAACTTCTGCATCCACTTCTTGTGCCTAAATTTTTCCATCCTTTGAGAGTGCCTCCAAATCTATAATTTCATTCTCTTCATATTGATGTTCTTCATTTTTCTGGAGGGGAGAATCTACCTCCTATTTTTTGTGTGCACCATATATTATTTTATACACTATTTATTTGATTGAGACCGTGAGCTTGGCATTTGTAATGGATTTTTTGTTATTGGATCAATGTATTTTTCCCTTGAGCTCGGGCATCATGTAATGTTATTTCTGTCATTGTATGCTTGCTACTGTTGTGTGCACCATATATTGTTTTATACACTATTTATTTCATTGAGACCATGAGCTTGGCATTTGTAATGTATTTGTTGTTATTGGATCAATGTATTTTGCCCACTTATTCATTATGGTGGCATACTTATTCACTATTTTAATTATTGTTACTTTGTTTTAAGTCTTCTCAATGGATAGAACATTTGGTATTGAATGTTTTCATTTGGATTCCTTGGAAGAAAAGTGCTCCAGATTATTTAATGTGTGTGATGATGACATCAAACATGCTATTCTCTACCTCCTAAAACATAATATTGTTGGCTCGCATGTACACGATGGGGTGATCTATAAACTAGTATGTTCTACTCTCTTTGAAGTTACCAGTCGGTTAGAATGGGACTTAAAGGTTGCTAAGCATGTGGTTGTTTCCAACAATTCAAAAAAAGTTGCGTAGGGGATTCAAACCATCAATCCAAACATTATCTCTGGTAGGCTTGGCTCAATTTTTTATAACAGAGTTGGCTTTGGAAATAAAATGGTGGAGGCCTGGGAGGTGTTCAAGCTATCTTGCGCTAATGATGACTACATTGCTATGAGTATCTTCCATGGTCACAATGAAGATTTTTTCACTTGTGACAATAAGAATGTTATGATGGACTACTTCTTTGGAGTTGGCATTTTTATCAACAAACTAGGTCATCTTTAGATCAAATGTAGACATGAAACTTAATTGTTTAACATAATGTTTGGAATACTCTTCTTTGTAAATGTTTTTGTTGATACATACTTAGGGTCTAGAAATCCATAGGTTCATCATCATTACAAAAACTTATCTAGCTAATGATATTGCTATCTGGATTCAAAAACTTATGTAAATCTGATTATCAAAACTTATGTAAATCTGATTATCAAAACTTATGTAAATCTGATTATCATTACAAAAACTTATGTAAATCTGATTATCAAAAATTTTCATTATCTTGTGATATTGCTATCTGGATTCAAGTGTGTAGTTTTTTGAGTCAAACTCATTGACTCATGTTTCATCCATGAATTTGACATGCACAAATTGCTTATCACGTATAAAACAATATATGGTGCACAACAGCAACAAGCATGCAATGACAGCAATAACATCACACATATATATGTATATATATGTATATATATGTATATACATATGTATGTGTATATATATATGCATGTATGTATATGTATATGTATATGTATATGTATATGTATATGTATATATATGTATATGTATATGCATGTATATGTATATGTATATGTATATGTATATGTATATGTATATGTATATGTATATGTATATGTATATGTATGTACTATGTGGCCGTACTCCTTGTTGGTACTATGTGGTACTCCCCGTATATATTTGTTTTGTTATTGATATTCACTATGTGGTACTCCCTTTTGATGATCATTTCATGAGAAAATATCTTGATGGCTCGCAGGCTGCAAGCTAGGGCATCATGCATTGTGTATGAGCTCATTGTTTAATACTTGCATTGTTTACATCTTTGCATTTGGAATTCTTAATGCCATTATTTTTTTCTTTTGTTCTTCATGGACCATTCTTTTTTATACCTGACTACATCTCCCATTAAAATTTCATCAAAACTTTTCATTATCTTCTGATATTACTATCTGGATTCAAGTGTATAGTTTTTTGAGTAAAACTCATTGACCCATGTTTCATTCATGAATTTGACATGCACAAATTTCTTATCATGTCAAAAAAAAAATTGATGTGTCGACAATGACTTGCAAGAGTGTAGGTGACACATGGTTCAACTCCAATTCATACAATTGGGAGTACCTGAGAAAATGAGTAGACTCTAAATATCAATATTTTTTCCACAAATATAACAAGGACGAAGCATGATGAGGAATGGAAATAGCAAAGAAGAAATTAGTCGTGCATGTAGTGAACATGGAAAAGGGTATAGTAGAGCCTACTCATCTTTCCTAGGTAGTCCCAATTGTTTCAAGCAGAGAAGAAGTAATGAGAGTAATTGTCAAAACATCAAAAAATTTCATGAGATTAGTTTGTTAACTACAGCTGACACAAGGCAATTTGTGAATGTCAAACTATACACTTGAATCTTGATATCAATATCACAATTTGACATGCCCCCAACTATAGATGCCTTTACATGCATTTCAATGTGTGGTAAGGACTAAAAGTCCCAATCACAACTATGCATATGGTTTCCATCAAGTGTAGTTAGGACGTTGCATTTACATGTACTGTGATTGACAATAGTCATTTTGCAATTTGATTTGAGATTTTGTCTACATGGTTAGTATGTTTCTTTTTATTCCAATTATAATTAGTATGAATGAAAAAAAAAACCAAATAAACAAAATGATATGTTGGAATGACAGTCCAATATTTATCGATATAGTGTTGATGGCTTTGGTCAATGTGCCTATGTGTCAATGTGGTGTTGGCCCTTGTGTGTTGAAGATGTCACGCACAACAAGTAATCATGGGCATCCATTTTGGGGTTGCCCAAATAGGAAAAAGGTCTGGATATGGAATTATATTTTAATGTTTAAAATTAATGTGACAAGCTATAATCATTTTAGGAAGAACTGATGTAGATTTGGTATTGCAGGGAAATAGTGGATGTCAATACTTTCGGTGGGTCGATGAAACCACATTTATATCTACCCCATCTACATCTATACCTGATGTCAGAAATGAGTGCAACTTGTGCAAGGATCGAGAGGCAGCTAGTGTCGTCAAGATTGCTTCAATGGTGAAAGCATAAATCATGTTTCTACGATGCCTTCTTTGTGTAGTTTGTGCACTACTTTGTTGGGACCATATACATAAATGTGATTAACAAAGGGCTATTGTAGATACTAAAAAAAATTTATAATTTCATGTAGATACATTGGACATATTTTGATAAACTCATGAACTTCTTGTTTTTTATGACTTCGTTATGATTTTCTATATCTTGGATGAGTTTTTGTAAATTTTATCCTTGTTCCTTTTAGAAGTGTATGTCTTGACTATGCACATGCATAATTGTAGATGAGGATCAGTAATAGGGTGTTAGGCATTGCTTAGATCCTTTGGGTCTAACCCCATCTTTTCCTTCCTTGTAGGCTTTTTATCATATAGGAGCATACTGGATTCAACCCTGGAGACATTGGCAAGGATCACCCAACTTCATAAAACAAGAATGAAAACAACCCAACTTAAAAGTAGAAGACATGCAAACCTGTTTAGTGATCATATTATGGTGATGGTGGAGTCTAATGTTTCTTCAATGACATTAGGCAGTGAGGTAGTGATGATGGTGGACTCTGATCTCTTCTATAAACACACCACATTCCATATGGTGTTAGAAGGCCCAGATGGGCAGAAATTCAAGCAAAAGGCTCTAGAGGCTGCTAAGTATTTTGTACACCTTTTGCTTGGTAATTTGAAGCCATCAATGGAAACTTACAATCCTAAACAATTAGTATACCATTGATGGCTTCATAATTATTAAGTGAAAAGGAGTTCTCTAATATGGAAGCCCCTTTGGTGATGATCCTATGCAGTTCCACATAGACACGACATGTTCCTTAGCAGACTTTTAATCTCACAATAGCTAAGAAACATAAATTTAGGCATCATGGTCACAATTCTTTAGAGACACAACATAAAAAATAGGAGAACATATGGTGTTAGAAGGCCCAGATGGGCAGAAACTCAATGGTACAATTATGGTCTTGTAAAGATAAACTGAAACTGGAATTTCAGAAAAAGTTCATAATTATGCACAAACTTTTCCCAGCCTTGTTGAAATTCCAGTTCCACTTTATCTAATCAAGACCATAATTGTACATTGAATTTATGCCCATCTGGGGCCTTCTAACACTATATATTCTACACAGCTAAGAAACATAATTGTAGATATCATGGTCATAATTGTTTTGAGACACAACATAATTGAGTGGTATACCCAGACAATACAACGCAACCACAACTCCTCCAGTTCTAAGTTGGCACTACAGGATCCAAAAACTATAGATAAGGAATAAATTTAGAGAGCGAAGGAGGAGGGCCATAAAGACCAAAATAATATAGGATCCCTATATTATTTCATTCATTATGGCCCTCCTCCTTTTCTCTCTAAATTTATTCCTTATCTATGGTTTTTGGATCTTGCAGTGCCAACTTAGAACGGGAGGAGTAGTGGTTGCATTGCATCAACTGGGTATACCACTCAATTATATTGTGTCTCCAAATAATTGTGACCATGATATCTACATTCATGTTTCTTAGCTTCTGTGTCCTAGGATCCCATATGACCCTTTATGACCCTTTACGATCCCTAAGATTACATCTTAGAGATCTTAAAGTGTCGTAAAGGGTCATAAGAGACTCCTAGGAGGGGCCAAATGAGCTTCCACCTTCACATGGTTGGCCCTGTTAAGTAGAGAATGTTAATTTTTTCTCGAAACAAAGAGAAGCTCAATATTTTAAGGTCCCACTCCATGCACACAACAAAAAAAAAATTTAAAACATAGCATACCATCGTAATTGTGACGGTATTAAGTGGATGACCAATGCCAAAACACTACACGCGACATCCAGATGTCAGAATAGTCTGACAAGTGGATGTTGCATGTACAACATCTCCCTCATATTAAAAATGCATTTTATGTTCTACTGGTTAATGAAATACTTGTAACGGTAAACAATAGTATGTGAATTTAACCCATTTACTTGTTATTGCAGCAGACCCCCCTTTAGTGCAGAAACCTCATGCTCCTCAAAACATGAGGAAGCATCATAATTTGAGATCACAGCCATAAGAGGAGGAAGATATTGATGCTCCTGGAAGACTTTTATAGCTTAAGAATGCTAAGAGAAACCCAAAAAAGAAATGATCTCTTACAAATGCTCTTTTATAAAACTTGTTTGATTAACTTTGTTGGATAAAGAAAGAATGTTGTTTTAAGTAATTATCTATGAATGTTGTGTATTAATATTGAATTTTATGTCATGTTAATGAATATTTTTATGTGTTAATGAATTATTGATTAGTTTTGCGTATTAATGATTAATGTTATATCATATAAGTGAATGTTATTCGGTTGTATTGATTGAATGTTATCATTCATAAATGAATGAATGAATGAAGTGTGTAATTAGATTTTAATGGGGAATTTATATTGATGTTAGGGGGAGGGGGGGTGAGGCCATATGAGCTTCCACCTTCACATGGTTGGCCTTGTTAAGTAGAGAATATTAATCTTGAAACCAAGTGAAGCTCAAACTAACATACCTTCATTATTTAATCAATTTCATTCGTTTTGGGTCTTTGCTCATAAGTGAATTTTGAATGTGTCATTGTCAGAAAACTTTGTATCAAGCTCTTCCCAATGGATGACATCTTCAACCTCTATCACTCTCAAACTTGTCTACTGCTTTGATTTGTTTTGAACTTCATATCCTTTCATGTATGTTTGTCTATGTTTAATATTGTAGTCCCTCATGTCTAGTGTTAGTATACAGATTTGCCCCTTTAATAAATGTTTACAGAATGACTCAAGAATGCCAGAATAACAAGACGTATCCATAACTAAAAGTTGAGTCACTTGCAATGGCTATGTACAAGCGCTCTCTGAGTTTTGATATGAAGGCTCAACTCCCTTCTTTCAAGCTTTCTCTCCAAGACAGGGAGCATCCAAATGCTTTCATCACTTTTACCTTTGTTGCAATTAGGTTTAATCTTCATATATGTGTGTTGGAACCAAGACATTTGAGTTTGAACCTTTGGGCTTTGAACTTTAAAGTCACAAAATTTGACTTGAATGTGTGGATTACCTCAGAACCATCTGCAATGTGTAGAGTCATAGACTATTGCACAACTTGCATGCTAGTGTAGTCTTCTTTACATTCTCAGGTTTACTAGAGATAGAGAATTGTGGCTTCACAAGTTAAACTTACTAACATTGTTATGATACTTCAGATCACTCATAGTGCAATTGTGTTAAGCATAACAAGTATTTTTTTCCCTGACATATTTTTCTTATTCGAGAGTCCAGATAGAGGGAATTCTAAGGAAAAAAATAAGAGTTAAGAAGTCTTTATAAGCCTTCTCTATTTATAGATTGAGTTGATATAGTGAGCTTCTCTAGAGTCTTATCTTTTTCTTCACCTCAAAACACATATGCTAAATTTTCAGGTATTTGCCTAATGTACACACACACATATGGCCTTTGGGCTGCCATCCTTGAAATGTGTCCCTTGCCATCCTGCTATTCATATCTCAGAAACACCATGGAACATAGGAAGTGAATTAGATCTTTTTAATGAATTTGAAGATTGTCAATTTAGTTTCTATTTCTTAAGGATTCTAAAGT
>MU227446.1:2766334-2777083 GCA_018584345.1 Thuja plicata
TATGTATATATACATATATGTATATATACATATATATACATATATATACATACATATATATATACATATATATACATATATATATATATATATATATACATATATATATATGTATATATATATACATATATATATATATAAGTCTATACAATACACACTGGCAACATATTACTCTTGGCAGCCCTTGTTCGCTTATTATTACATCTTGAGAAAGACAATACTGTTAGAAACACTGAGAGGGGGGGTGAATCAGTGTTTGTCTATTAATTACTTTTCAGCAACTTAAACATAAATCAAACATACATTCAATGAAGCTTAACATAAGAACTTATAAAACATGATATGATTACAGGGAAACCTTGATCAGAGGAAAACCCCGATGGGGATTAGTACCCACAAATATTATGCTAGTATAATGAACCTGTTAAAGTTCCTTTGCCCTGTTAGAAGCAGTCTTTACAATATGAGTACAATGACCTGGTTAAAGGTTTGACCCTGTTAGGAGTCTTTTAAAAAACCCTATTAAAGGTATATGGCTCACTGCCTAGGCTCACTACCCAATAGGATGAAGGCTACAACCTTCTGAAAGTTGATATACACTATATCAAAAGTGAACTGCTGTGATGACACTGATGTCTGATCAGTTTCGTGTATGCACTGATGCTCTTACTCTCTTAAAGAGATTTATCTCATACGAACTTCATCATACTTCTCTTCTATATCTTTCTCATACATCATAATTGACACTTGTAACATAACTTTACATTACATACTTATATGTTCATACCCGAATAGGCGTGACTCAAAACAAGACTATAGTCAGCCCTAAAAAATAATACACAATGCTTCCGAACAAGTCAGCTCAAGTGTATTTACAACAATACTAATTACATAATTAAAAACATATAATCAAAGGTGCTTAGTTGTTACATAACAAAATAATTCACGCTGATCAAAACACTAGTCGACTTTCATGCTCTGTCTTCTAGACTGCTGGTCTACTGATTTGTTTGTAACTTCTTTGTACTATCATTTTTTACTATGCATGTCTGGATGTATTATGTACACATTTCATAGAACATATATCTGAACACACATACTCTGATTTGATCTCTAGCACATGTGTTGATGTGTTGATCGTTGAATATCTATGTCTGCCCTGTTTCCATACTTAGTCATTTTATCTTCTAAGTTATCTTTGACAGAAACTTAGTATGACTTTGTTGCCATGATGAAAACAAAAAATAAGGCATGCATCCTCTAGGAGTCAACTTGCCAACAATCTCCCCCTTTGTCATTTATGGCAACAAAGGAATGTGGCCAAGTTTCTCAAAATGACTTAATCACAAAAATTGTCTATCATATATATTTCTCCCATATATACACATTCTCTATTACTCCCCCTTTGACATTAATTACAAAGGTGTACAAAAACTTGTGAGTCTCAAGATACTTATTCCATGTAGACTTCAGGGTACACAATCTGAAGAGATTGGATCTCTTTCTGCCAGAATACTTTCATTGCATCAACTGTCTGAAGATGCATGCATAGGGCATATGTCAATTTCTCCATCTTCATCAAATCCATGTAAGGACCTTGATCATATGTCACAATGGTGGCATCAATCTATTTGATGTTCTCATTTAGAACTACTACAGAGGGTGCAAGTGTATTTCTCAACTGAGTTTGTCTGACTCTTATCTTGCTGATCTCCAACTTAGCCTTTTCAATTTTGTCTAACTGACCTTGATAGACATTGTTACATATGTTCATGTCCTGGGTATATGGCTCAAATGATTTTCTGTTAGTGTCCACCATGATCTCATCCTCTTCTATCTTCTTGATGTGTTCAGAGGTGAACTTCACTCTGTCCATGCAGTTGGCTATAACTTTCTTTCCCTTAGCGGCCAACTCTTTCAATATGGATTGCCCAATCTTTAAAGATTTTAGGTCTAAGGTAAAATTCTTTACCAATTCATTCAATCTCTCCTTTTTATATTCATCTTCTACAATTCTAGTAGCAGAGTCTACTAGATCTGTAAAGTGAGCTTTGAAGCTTTTTAGAATACTGTCGACATCTTCAACTGATTGAATCTTGGCTACTTTCTTATCTGCAAGTACTAAATCATTCAAAATGTTAACTGACTCCAAGAAAAGAGGGTTCCTCATAACCTATTTTTCTTTTGCCTTTTACATAGCTAGCACACTGATCTTCATTAAGTTCTCTTCTCCCCACACATCTAGACTTGCTGAATCAGGAGTTAACCTTGACAACAATGAAGTGGATGGTAAATTGGATGGAGTGAATATAGTATTTTGACTGGTATCCATGCATTCACTCTTTATTTGTTTCTCCTTGATTGGTGTCTCATTGTCTTGAATATCTTTTTCTTCATTCAAGTATATTGGATCATTGGAGGGACCTTCATCCTACTGTATAGATGTATCATTAGTGCACATCTCTTCAGTGCTTACAAATGCTTCATCAACTTTTTCCATGTCTTTGTTAGATGTTGTCATGGATATCTTGATATTATCAACCACTATAGTATCTTATGAGCCTTTTTTTGTGTCAGAAGTTATTGTCACTAAGGGTGCTAAAACTTGTGGTCCTGTCATAGGTGCTATCTGAATCACTGGTTCTATAACTTATTTGGGAGGAGCTGGAGTTACCTTTGTTGTAGGAAACATTGATGGATACATGTGTCTATCCATAAAAACTTGTGCAAATGCCTTTTCATTTTCTTTACCTATCTGCTCATACTCTTTGTTCATAATATGTAGAGTCCTTGTCTTGGTTCTAAGATGAGGCTTCACCAGATCTAATAGAATTGCCTTCTCATCATGTCAGAATATAGGGAGAAGATTATCCAATGTTTCTTCTCTTATCCTCATGTCTTCCTCAATTGCATGTCTTTTCATGATCTCCAGTATGTTCCATAACTTATTAGGTATCACTGTCTTGAGTTCAAGAACTAACTTCTTAAACTTAATCATATGAGATATGATCATAGAATGTATCTCAGTTTTATCAATCTCTTGATACTTGTCATAGACTTTAGCAAGTGTGTCTAGTCTCCCTTCATTTACAATCTTGTTCTTCAAGACATTTAGACTAGGTCTAAATCCTACCTCAAGAGGAGCTTGAGTATTTCTTTCTTTTCTCCGTGTGTTCCTTGATGATGGGTGATTTGTGGTTGCTTGTTTTCTTCCTCTAGACTTCTTTCTTGGCATAGAAGGTGGAGATGAGTCTAGGTCAATGGTGGTAGAGGGCACAGAGGTGCTCTCTACTTTCATCTTCCTCTGGATCTCATCAGTCTTCTCAAGTTCTTTGGCTATCTTGGCTTCTCTATCTTTTTCAAGATCTTCTTGAGTGACTCCATGAACTTTTAGAATGCTAGATGTAATCTTATATGATTTTCTTTTGTTATCAGCACTATATAATACAAAATCAACTGCATTATTCTTCTCTTTGTAAGTGCCCCATCTAGGCTCATTGGGATCTTTGGGCACAGACAAAATAACCTATGCATATCCTTCCAATACATGTTCCTCCACTTCATACCCAAGTGGATGAATCCATTTATTTCTGGGTTCAATTGTCTCCATACAAGTGCAGTCAGTCTCTACCATGAAGCATATGGTTTCCTTATACTTTTCAACAATCTTCTCAGGTATCTTGAACCTCTTCTACATCTTGATCCTAAAATATTTGATGTCCATGTCCATAGCATCCTTTGCGCTACTCTCTAATGTGGCTTTTGGTGAAATTTGAGAAATTGTAGGTTTTCTTCTATCTAGGTACACATTTGCAACTTTACCAACAATATGGAAGTATAGATAGATGATCAGAGACCCAAAGCTGAATTTTTTGTTCTTGTCATGCTTGATAACATGAATTTTGTACATCAATTAACCATGCAATATCTCACATAGATTGAACTGAGTGTTATCCTTCACCATTTTGATAGCTGCTAGAACTGTGGCTACTGACACACTGTTTAATCTGCTTGCATGCTAAAACTTGTAACCAAGGATCATTTTTAGAAGATTTATGTCTTCTTCCTTGATAGGATCAACTGTCATGCCATGCCCGTCACTTCTAGATAGGCATGCTTTCTCAACTTGTTTCTTGACATCCTTCCCAATAGGAAGAACTAGTCCAGTATTAGGAAGTCCAGACATGTTGTGAATTAGGTTTGCACTAATATGGACGGGGACTTCACCAATCCAAAAAAGATCATCATGAATCCTGCTCAACAATATTTTAACCCATTCTGGTTCATAGAATTCATGTGCATTCGAATAGTCGAAGATAGGGTTGTCTGTGAGGTGTGTATTCATCCTCGAATGAATAGTCTCATTTCATCATCGAAGCCATGAGAGTGGATATGCTATTATCTCCAAATGTTTCCTTCTTACAATAAATGTACACACAGATGTCTTCTACATGAACAACACCTAACGAGGTTTTGGAGAAATCTCCCTCCACATCTTCCAATATGGATTTGAATGGATGCTTCTTAAATACAAATCTCTTCCTCTCTACAATATCAAATACAACTAGAGTTGCCAAACTTACTTGATGATTTCCTAAATAGGTTTTCACAAAATTTCAAAATAGTGTGACTGCTAGGGTTCCATTCCAAACTTCTTAACTGTGCTTCTTAACCACCAAATCTATTATGCTTCTATGCTTTGATGCTCAGTGCTCCTATTCTCTCCAAATTCTATAATCTCAAATGCAAATGTGAAGACGATCGAATACTTACATCTTTTTATAAAAGCTACTGCATTTAATGTTTGCAACCGTACACAGTTTTCACAGTGAATCTCAAACTTCATTTAGAATGCATTATAGATAATGCGTGTATGCATACTTCATCCAACTATGATCATAAACATAATTTCATAGGCACATACTCGGAGGTGAGTATACCAGCCGCGCAGGGGTCCTGAGCTAGAATAGCTCCCCCTAAGACCAAGAAGGTATATTCAATCATAAATAGAGGATGCATCCACTGTGGATGCATCAACTACTTTGTCAATATCATTTTCCTTCTTTACTTCAACCCAAATTTTTCTTGAATCTTCTTTTTCTTGAACAAACTTGACTTCTCCTTCTTTTTCAAATAGTGATTTCTTAGGATCCTCTTGCTTTTGAGTTCTGGATCTACATAACCTTGAGATGTGTCCTACCTTTCCACATGTGTGACAAATGATAGGAGGTCTGAGGTTCTTGTTCATCATGCTACACTTCTTTGATGTGTGTCCATTGTAGTTACATATCTGACATGTAATGTTCTACAAATTTCTTTGAGGTTGATTTCTCTGATTATTTTGATTCATTCTTCTATGTTCCTGATGTGACTAATTTCTTTGATTTGTTCTGTAATGTATAGCCTTGTGACCAAACTTATTACAGGAGAAATAGTAACCATTGAAAGGTCTTACCTCTTTACAATCTCTTGCCAAATGACCATGTTTGTTACATGCATAACAAGTTTTGTTAACTTGCTTGATTTCTCCTTTAGGTGGATCTGCAATACTTTCAAATTTCTTTGCTTCTGAAGGTGCTTCATGTGCTTTCTTTCTTTCTTCTAATGAATTTTCTTCAAATTGTATTACACTGTATCCAAGACTAGTAGTATCACCTCTTAGCTTTTTTGCATTGAGTTAAGATTGAAGTGAATCGGAACTTGTGTGGAGTTTATCAATCTTATCCTTTGCTTCTGTTAATTTAGATTCCAACTTCTTCTTTATGTTTTCCAATTCTAGGACTTTCATGTTTGCTATCAAGAGTTCATCATCTAATTATTTGCTTTCTTTGATCTTTTCTTCAATAGCATTTTGACTGTCTATTAGTTGTTCATCCAGATTTTCAATTTTATCTTTCAGAGACATATTTTCTTCATTGATATTTTTGACCATTTTCCCTAAATCACTTGTAGAACAATCTTTCAAATATTTTCTTAATTTCTTGATAAGCATTTGTGAGCCATCAACTTTCAGTCTAAGTTCTTCATTTTCTTTTTCAGATCTATCAAGATCTTCAAGAGCTGCTTCAAGATTCTTTTTCAAATGTTTTTCTTCTGCTGAGTCCATGATCTCCTCAAGTGGTTAAACTTTCTTTTAGAGGACCAGAGCTCTGATACCAATTGTTAGAAACACTAAGAGGGGGGGGTGAATCAGTATTTGTCTCTTAATTACTTTTCAATAACTTAAACATAAAATCAAACATACATTGAATGAAGCTTAACATAAGAACTTATAACACGTGATATGATTATGGGGAAACCTTGATCAGAGGAAAACCCTGGTGGGAATTAGTACTTACAAATATTGTACTAGTATAATGAACCTGTTAAAGTTCCTTTGCCCTATTAGAAGTAGTCTTTACAATATGAGTATAATGACCTAGTTAAAGGTCTGACCCTTTTAGGATTCTTTTACAAAACCCTGTTAAAGGTATATGGCTCACTGCCTAGGCTCACTGCCCAATAGGATGAAGGCTACAACCTTCTAAAATTTGATATACACTATATCAAAAGTGAACTACTATGATGACACTGTTGTCTGATTAGTTCCATGTATGCACTGATGCTCTTACTCTCTTAAAGAGCTTTATCTAATACTAAATTCATCATACTTCTCATCTATATCTTTCTCATACATCATAATCGACACTTGTAACATAAGTTGACATTACATACTTATATGTTCATACCCGAATAGGCGTGACTCAAAACAAGACTATAGTCAGCCCTAAAACATAATACACAATGCTTTTGAACAAGTCAGCTCAAGTGTGTTTACAAAAATACTAATTACATCATTACAAACATATAATCAAAAGCGCTTAGCTGTTACATTACAAAATAATTCATGCTGATCAAAACACTAGTCAACTTTCATGCTCTATCTTCTAGACTACTGGTCTACTGATCTATCTGTAACTTATTTGTACTATCATTCCATATGATGCGTGTCTGGACATAGTATGTACACATGCCATAGAACATATATCTGAGTGTGCATACTCTGATTCAATCTCTCACATGTGCACTGATGTGTTAATCGCTGAATATCTCTGTCTGTCCTGTTTCCATCCATAGTCATTTTATCTTCTAAGTTATCTTTGACAAAAACTTAGTATGACTTTGTTGCCATGATGACAACACAAAATAAGTCATGCATCCTCTAGGAGTCAACTTTCCAACAAATATAGCCATTCAAATTGTGAGTGTTATAAATTAAATGTGTAAAATGAATCCATGCCTTTTCATTTGATAACTCACATTTGGTTCTTTCTCTAAAAATTCCAAAATATGTTGGCTATTGATCTGTCAGCATTGTTGCAAGTGTTAGAATTTGTACTTTTACCTAATGAAATTGAGATCTAGGTTACAAATTTCATGTTGATATGTGGTTGTTAGCTTGGTCTAAATATAAATAAGTTAATATTTGACTGCAGCTGAAATACTAAAGATATGCTTTATGTAAAAATCATCACCTATAAATTGTTTTACTGCAGGTCCCCCTTGTTGTGAGTCGCTTCAGTTGCATGGCCAACCTGTAGAAGGAGAGTGCCTTAGCTTTTTAGTAGTTTATAAAGGAGGGTAAGAATCACTTATCATAAAATCTGCTATGAATCTGTTTGCATGGTAATCTGGCACATCCTAAATATATTTGCTATGGATTATAGCTAAACTTGTAAATGTGATACTGCTTTTTATTGCAGGGAGAAAGGAGATTGTATTCATGAGTGGGTTCGACAAAATAGTAATGGAGGCTTAGAAAAACTAAGCAATGATGGTGAGCTACTTTTAGTAAGATTTGAATTTTCTTTAAATAAATATTTAATGGGTATGATCATAATTAATATTTGTAATAATTACTAGTTGAGAGATCCATGTACATTAAAAATTTCCCCCAAAGGGAAGAAGCCTCTCTAACAAAATATAGAATAGCTTTGAGCCCTCTCCCTCCAAATGGAGAGAGAAAGGACCTTAAGAGTAAGGAAAGACCATGTATGCGCCCCACAAGATGAAGCCTCCCACACCCCCAACAAAGTTAACAAATAAGAATACTTTCTTTACGTGAAGGTTTTGGTAAAAATATTGGCAACTTGCTTGGATGTTGGGCAAAAGTAAACTGATGACTTGTCCATGAATGAGATCCCCAATGTAGTGTATCTGGATGTCAATATTCTTGGTCCTTTGATGATGGATTGGGATACATGAGATTTGAGTAGCACATTGATTGTCTCAAAATATGATTGATGGTTGTTTAGATTGAATACCAAACTCAATGAGAAGATTTTGAAACCAACTTCAATAGAAGATTGACCAATAACAAATTGCTTCTTTCTCTCTAACAAACAAGTCTTGAACCAAGTGAGAAGCTATAACTTGAAGTAGACTTGCAATCTAGAGAATTACTTACACAATCTGAATTTGTGTAGTCTACCGAGTTGAAATCAATGCTTGTTGTGTAGTGAATCCCAAAATTTTGAGTACCTTGATTGTAGTAGAGAATTGCTTGGCTACTTTCTAGTGAAACCCATGGGGTCCACACATGAATTGAGAGACCATGCCGACAACATCTAAAATTTCAATTCTTGTGAGTCAAATAGATGATATCCCCAACAAGTTGTTGTTGCAAAGTACCGACAATCAAGTGTGAAGAACACTAAGCCTCAAGTTTGACTCTAGAAAGAAAGGGACTTGGAGTAGGCCTAGAGTAACCAATTTGAAATATTGAGAAAAATTTGAGAGCACATATGGATTGTGTATTGTGATCGTGGAAGTAGGCAAAGATATCTCAATCTCAAGAAAAGAGTGCAACAAGCACAAGTCAATCATCAAAAACTTGTCACAGAGGGTAGTTTTCACTACAAAAATCATGGATGAGGAACTCCCTGTGATCAATAGGTCATCAATATAGAGAACCATAAGGAGTGAATTATCTTGACGTATACCATACACCTGAAGATAAATATCTAGACTAATCACCGACCAGGATTTTGTTGGTGATTACTCTAGATATTGATAACTTTTTCCAACTAGCCCAAACGATTCTTGGTTGGTGGAAACTGCCAAAACATGAATTGCATCTTTGTGCAAAAAGTTCTCAACAAGTTGCAATGTTGCAAAGTTGTCAAATTGGTAACTTTTGCAACTTTTTTACATTTTCTATCAAATGCTAGCTTCCTTGCCTATATGTGATAAAAAAATCATGTCAAAATATCATTTGACATTATTTTGTATCACATATAGGCAACGAAGCCAACATTTGATAGAAAATGTAAAAAAGTTGCAAAACTTATCAATTTGACAACTTTGCAATTATCATTGCAAGTTATTGAGAACTTTTTGGACAATGATGCAATTTGTCTTTTTTTTAATTCAATATTGGTTAAAATTTTGACATCCCTTGGTCGAAACATTAACTTAGACTAGTTTACGTTTTGACCATTTTGTGTCAAAATTTTGTGTCATGGGTTTGGCATCCTAGTCGATGGGTTAAACATTTTGAACAAATTTGGTCAAAACATTAACTTGGGTTGGTGTATGTTTCGACCATTGTGTGTCAAAAATATGCATTGTGGGTTTGACATCCTGGTCAGATCGGTTAAACATTTTGATGAAAGTTGGTCGAAGTTTTGACAAATAATATGGACATTTCAACATACCAATTTCGACCAAATCTTGCGTAGAAATTTCAACTTAAACTAGGATGTGTCAAACTTTCGACCAGAAAAATACTGAAAAAGAAAATAGTGGGTCTTTCGACCAATCTAGGTAGATAATTCGACCATTTTTATCAAAAATAGGGGCCAATTCTACTAGTGTGTGTTAAAACCTATGGAACATAACTTCCGTAGGCTGGGAGGCCTCTATAATGGATCTAATATGTCACATTTATAACCACCCAAATGGATTCCCTTATTAAACACCATGTCATAGTAGCCAAAAACCTTATATCTATTGGCGCGGAAGGTCGGAGACCAACTAAGACGCCCCACACTTTCGCTGCTATTAGTCGAGACAATAATCCCTTGGGAAGTGATGACCCTTTGGAGTTAAAGCTTGGAGTGCCTGATAAGTGAGTGCACATGTAAGGAGGAGCTCGTGCCTCCAAGCTTCTAGGTTGTCTGCTATTAGTAAGTGTGGCTGAACTTCGGTTCAAGTGGGGATTCAACAGATATTATCCTTGCTATCCTTAGGAAGTGGTGTGTTTGTTCATTTTACAATAGTCATTCTGAATGATGTGTCTTGTGTGGATGTTCAAACCTTAATAAAAATGATAACATCTTAAAACACTCTCCTTAAAGCACACTTTTTTCCAAATCAATCTTCAAGAATAATCAAATGGTCACAACAAACCTTGTCTTTGAGTAAACATATGGAACCTTGAAATTTTCACATGGAACCTTTTGGCATGCTTGATAGCCTTCATATTGCATATTCATGACCTAATCTCCTTGTATTGTGCATTTCAAAGAGTCCTTGCATTATATACCTCATTTTAATCCTCATTATAGTCCCTTTTGCATAAGTCCTAATCATAGCCTTCTTGCATACATAGCTCATTTTTAGGTCCTCCTTAAAAACTTTGCAAACAATCCTTGAAATTATCCAAATCATGGAACCTCTCTTTATGATGTTGAAAATAGGATCTTGACTTGATCCCCCTTTTTTCCAAATTTCAAACCCCCCCCCCCCCCCTTATCAATTTAGTCTTAT